>JAZAVI010000429.1:0-135332 GCA_036326025.1 Chrosomus eos | reverse complement strand
TACCTCTGAAAATGTATCCATCACCACACTGACACCCCTTTGTCCAACCAGGTGGACTCTGCACAAATCTGCTGTAATAGCTGTGCGAGGGCAGTATGAGCGGGTACTTGGCAGCCTAGAGGAGATTGGCTTATTTGAGCACTTCAGCAAAGGTAAGACTGTGTTGGGCCTCACACTTGTTTCTGCTGTGGTTGGAGAGCTTGAGTGCCTAAACATTTCACTGGAGAAGAAGACCCAGACTGTCTCTGGTATGCAGGCTGCAGTAGGGTGTATTATAGGGCCATTAAAGTGATTTTCCTTTATCTTCCGTCAGTCCTTGACTCACCATTGGTTTTGCCAAACTGCTCAGTTTCCCAAATGTGTGTATGCATGGCTCAGAGTTTGCGTGCAAGTTTGTTTTTATAAATTATACCTTGTGCATCGGAAGTGGTGTAGCTACGCCTCTATCAGGGCCTTTTTTGTGCGACGCAATGGTTATAAATGAGGACCCTGGTCTTGACTACTCATCTGCTTTTTACATATTATTTATGACTAATTCACACATGATGCCCACATGAAGCTTGCCTAACAGTTGAAGGACTGAGGCTCAGTTAAAATAGAGAGTTTATTAAATAATGGATTTGCTTTACCAATTTTATTTTAATAGTAGGCTACACATAATCAATTACTTAATCACATAGACAATTGATTTTGTTCTTTTAAATTAAAATAAAATAGTATAACATATTCATGAAGAGTCACTTGCAGAATCAGAAGCCAGAGGGACACAGTAATTTGATCCATACTATCCATCGCTCTGACCACCAGATGGCCACAGCTGACACCATTTGAAAAGCTTCCAATGAACGAGCCCCTCTAAAAGGACAATGCAGACACATGAAAATTCCATCATCATTAACTCACACTTGTCGTTCCAAACCTACATTACCCTTTATTATGTGGAAGATAAATGAAGATATTTTGATAAACAAAATATCATAAGTCATGTGGTAATCAAAACAGTTTAGTTACCAACTTTAAAACATCTTCTTTTGTGTTCCACAGAAGAAAAAAGACAAGCGTACAGGTTCAGAACAACATGAGGGTTCATATGATATTAAATACTGATATGAGGATAAAGCCTTGTTTGGCCTATGACAAAATTTGACCTCTAACAAAGTAATTTCTTTCATGAAAACATTTACAAAAATTGGCTGAGTGGCTTTTTTCACGTCACCTGATGTCCCATAGAGTGCCGAAGTGATGACGTCACTTTGTAGGACAACTCGGCTGCTAGCGGCGCATGGGTAGCCTGACTACGTCAGACTTCCTACTTCCGCTAATTTCATTTCGCTCCTGTAGTCAGTCTGAGATAGCAGCCTATCTTTCTGTTTTCCACCGGCCTGAAAACAGCCGGGCCAATCAACGAACAGAGGGCGGGCTGAGAGCCGTGACGTAGACGCTAAGCGCCGAGTTTAAGATTAGGTCAGGGAAATCGAAAACGACCGCGGATATGGAGACGCAAATGCAATTCGCTCTGTTGTGGAGAATATTCCCGGCATTAGCAAACTGAAGCCAGAACAAGAAGAGTGTGAATTAAACATTTTGAATGGAGGTAATGTTGTGGCCCTACTCCCTTTGGGAAAAGTTTAATTTATCAACTATTACCGATCGTCAGCGAGAAACTGGGGAGTCTTTTGACAGGTCAGTGTCTCCTTTCTTTTCCAGGTCTTAACTTCAAATAATAGCCCGGGCTTTTATTTGCCCAAATCGTCGAACTGCACCGGCTTGTACTTGAGACAGGCGTATGAGACAGGGCTTTATAATTGAGATGTTCATTGAGATGTTGTTCCTAGAGTCTCTAATCTCTAAAAATCTCCAAATGCTCCACGTGAAACCGCGGTCTTCCGACCTTTTACTATCTTGTCGATTGATTTTTATGAATATGCGCGAGGGAGAGAGCAAGACAGCGCTCGTGTTTTTTGATGACGTGAGAGTGCGCGCACGTGGCCAGGGCTCTCTCTCTCTCTTCTCTCTCTCTCTCTCTCTGCTCGTTTGTGCCCTGTCAAGCGCAGCAGTCATTCTATTACATCACCCACCGATCGAAAAAGTCGTTTACAGCCATGTTCACTCCGGTATTTCGCTCGCATCATCAAGTGTTTACAGTGGAAGTTCGATCATGGATTTTAGTTCGATGCATGATGTCTGTGGTTCGATGCGGCTGTGTCGGCGCATAACATACGTCATAAATAAACTTATCTGATTGGCTTACGGGTAACCAATGATTTTAAACTTCAGTACGCGCCCCCTAGCGGGAGAGAAAACACTTCTCTATTATGCTATCCCAGACTCTGTGTACGAAGTGAAGTAGCAGAGTCTGGTATTACCAGGCTAGCGCATGGGTTCCCTCGATCGAAAAGCTATACATTTTTCCCATAGACTTTTGGAAAATCGCAAAAAATAAGATCTGTATTTAACAAAGAGTTCTGACCCTTACACGTTTTGTCTATCAAGATAATCTTTACAAGTTAATCCAAAATGTATACATTTTGAAGCCTATATAAAGTTTTTAAAAAACACAAGCAGACACAATAAAGTTTAAAAAACCACAAGCAGGTTATAACGGTGTGTTCTATGTCATAGATCAAAACGTGAAAATATTTAGAGGCTTTGTTCACCACAGACCTTATTTCAGGCGATTTAGCAAAAACCCATTCAAAATCCCATAGACTTTAGAGCGAGGGAACCGGAGGTGCTAAAATGCTAACTCACTTCCGCGTTTTGGCCTACAGAGTGACGTCGTAACTTCGGCACTCTATTGGCAGTCTCTATCAAAGTGTGTGGTGATTCTATAGGATTCACATGAAGACCACATGGATTTACAGAAGCAGAACGAAAGGGAGGACTCATAGTTCAGTTAAACTAAACACACACACACACAAATTACTTCTGTTGAAAACGATTCTATTGATCTATTGAAGTTGAGGCCTACTGGAGCTTAAAGTGCAAATTGTAACATTGACATTAAAGGGATAGTTCACCCAAAAAATGTAAATGATCCCATGATTTACTCACCCTCAAGCCGTATATGATCTTCTTTCAGATGAACACAATCGGAGATATATATAAAAATATCCTAGCTCTTCCAAGCTTTATAACAGTGAATGGGGCTTGAGATTTTGAAGCCCAAAAAAGTACATCCATCCATCCATCATAAAAGTAATCCGTACGGCTCCAGGGGGTTGATAAAGGTCTTCTAATGCGAAGTGATGGGTTTTTGTTAAACAAATATCCATATTTAAAACTTTATAAACTGTAAGTCGAGTTCCGACGGAAGTGTGACCTCTGACCTAACGTATGACGTAGGATGTAGGAGTAGCGTAAGTTTAGATGCCTCTCGCGGTTCAAACAATTCTGGGGAACAAACTCAAGCTCCTCACACATTTCTCTTTAATAATTCTCATTTTAGAGAAATCTTCCAATATGTGACCGGTGTTTTGTTTTGCTCTATTCTTTGTGCTTCCATGTTCGACAATGCGTCACATGTCGCTTCAGAGGTCACTCTTCCACCGCAACTCCACCGAAAGCTGGTTATTATAGTTTAGAAAGTTTTAAATACAGATATTTATATTACAAAAACCCATCGCTTCACTTCAGAAGGCCTTTTTTAAGTCCCTGGAGCCATGTGGATTACTTTTATGATGATCTATTTTGGGGAGTTGTTAAATAAATGTTGATTCATACAACCCGACCACAATCATTTGTTGATATTCCAGTATTTGAACATTAGAGCTGCTTGTAAAATGTCAAAGAAAATGGTCAGTGTTCTTTTGTTCTGCTTGTTTTCTTGGCGACCTGTTGGTTATAAGATGTAAGTTATAAATGTTTTTTTAATGGCTTTTGATACTTTGCATTTGCTATTATTATTACTCATAAAATATATTCTCATATTCAGTGTCAGGCATAATACTGGTTTATGAAATTGCATATCCAAAACCCCACTTAATATATTTTGTTTTTAATCACACTATACTTGTTATGCAACTTAATTCATTAATGGAATAAAATAATCACAAAGATCAAATATTGAATTGCTGTCCTACATATAATCTCACAATGTCTGTTGATCTATATCTGCATGTTCCTCATCAAGTAACTCTTCACAATACTCTTTGTCATCAGCTTATGCTGAAAAGGAGGAAGCAAAAAGAAGTATAGTCTTAAAAATGCTAAAGAAATAACAGTTACAAATCATGCAACACGGTGGTCAGGAGGAATCTTACATCATTTATCTTTAAAAAACCCTGTTAAAAAAGTTTCCGTTCAGAAATATTCTTATATGGGCATCTTCAGATGGTGTATTTTCTTCAGTTTTATTGATTCACTCCCTTGCTTCACATGTCAGTGGAACATATATGTCTTCTGTGGTGTCCTTCATGCTGTTTGTCTTAAGAAATAAGCAGATTTTCTTTCAGATAGTTTTTCATTGACACTCAAGATGACTGTTCGATAGGAGGATTGGACTGTAGGTGATGATTTGTAATTTCTAGCTTTCCTCAATGGGGTGTCGATCAGAAGACACTGGATTCAATCAGTTCCATGCAAAGGAGGTTTATTGTTGACACTTTTGGCCATGCACAAAACAGCAGTACATAGGTTGCTTAAAGTATTTAGCTGTTTGTGGTCTACAAAGGGAAAGAAATAAAGGTATATATATATATATATATATATATATATATATATATATATATATATATATATATATATTATATATATATTAACAAATGTCTCTAGTAGGCTATTATTATACAAACATTAGCTACTTCCAAATCTACATTCTTCAAATAAAGAATTATCAGGTTTGATATTAAATAAAGAAATCAAAATACAAGTAACGAAAATATGCAACACCGCCACCAGGTGGTCAGAAATGGCATAACATTCAAAACCGAAACCAAATCTGAGGTAATTTACATGAACGGCACATAATTATAAAGATCGCGTTTAAAATAACAAGAGTTTCAAATACTAATGTAACGATCACACATAGGCTACATATGCACAATCAAACACTGGGTGCAATCTCAATATTATAAATTGCAAGTAATATCAAACATAAACGGCACATTCACGAGCCCTTAACCTCACGCGATTAACGGATTCATCTCTCTTAAACATGCATCACTTTATGAAAGTATGACATCAAGGCTTTACAGCTCCTTAACAAGTATTGATAACCAAACTAGGTAAACAGTCAACTTACATATATTTATTGACGCACTTCGCACACACAGTCTTGCTTGTCCGCTCGTACAGTCCCGCTCTGTGCTGATGATGACTGAAAGTAAGTAGCGCATGCGCACATGACTCGGCCTTTCCAACAATGACGATGACGATTGCAGAATTATTCTAGTGTAAACTAGTCTGGAGGTGCGTTCCATTTGACAGGGTCCCTACGCAGTGTTCACTGCTCCCTACTCCCTCCCTAAACACGGTACATCAGTTGAAGTGGACTTCACTGACAATAATCGCTCATTTGGAATGCCCTGCATCGTCATCAAAGAAAGGCAACAACAGGGAAAGGCATCGCGCAGATTATGATATAACTGAATTAAATATTGTAATTTACTTTCCTTTCTAATTTAAAATCATATAATAGGCCTATAGATACATTCATCACCCCGTTCATAAAAACTCTAGTTTGTATAATAATAACAATATTTAAGAATACTCAATGCATACGTAAACTCAGAGCCGTTAGAAATTTAAATTTAAAATCTCTTCCAACGGCTCTGCTCTATGGTTAGTTCAGACTGGTGACGCGGTGCGCAATGACAGTTGGGTGATTTTCGCTCTCCACTTCCTGTGAAGTGATGTATCGATGTTCCCTTATTCCCTACGCCGTTTGCAGTGCCCTTCGAACTGAAGATGTTCGTTCCCTTCGGATTGGAATCTCACTTAAGATGGCGAAATACCCTGTGAAGTCCACTTCACAGTCCACTTACGGTCGAATGGAACGCACCTTGGGTTTCCCCATGCTGCCTTCCCGCAGCGCGATTTTATTCACGCTGAAAGGCAGTATGGATACCATGGCCCAGATTTTCGCCTCATTTAGGGAACCAATCACAGAACGGGATCACAGAACGGGGAGGGAGCAGCAAGACGATGACGACATATGTTGGCAGGCACATTTGATAGACATTCTTAGCACCCAATAAACGGCGCCGGGCATTCGGTAAACCACGCCTCAAATACGAGAAAATGTACATGTGGTTCCCAGACCCAAGTCTCAACGAGAATTGGGTCTGGCGTTAGCCAGGCTAAGTGTAAACAGAGGCCAAAAATCAATGCAGTATTATTAATGTGATGACATGCTAAGGCACATGAGGCAAGAACAAAAGAGGATAAGATGTGAAATATAACCCTCAACAGACACACACAGACTGAATCAGTTTTCACATCAGTAGACTCTCCCCAGATAGCACAAGTTTCTTTGATGTCATATTTACATCTGGAAGACGTATTTTAAAGAGTGTTTGCTCATCTGCAATACGTCTATAGGACGTTTCTGTCAGATGTCAAATAGACGTTTATAAGATGTCAGTTTAACGTGCATTCTAAATCATTACATCTTAAAGACATCTTCTAAACATCTATTTGACATCTGACAGAAACGTCCTATAGACGTATTGCAGATGAGCAAACACTCTTTAAAATACGTCTTCCAGATGTAAATATAACATCAAAGAGACTTGTGCTATCTGGGTCTAACATTTACCCTTTCTCAACTGCTGAAGAAAATGTTTTGCTCACTTGTTTTTAGCTCTTTGTGTTTTTGGCATCTGGTAGGTAAGTTCTAAGCATTTCTATAGTTTCAATTACCAGAACTATAAATCTGTATAGCCTGTGTTTGATCCCACATTCAGTGCATTAGTTTTATATTATCTTATTGGCATATTAAATGATGAATGTGGAAATCTTAATGTTCAAAACGTCACTCAGCCGATTCCATCTGACGGTACAAAGTATCTACAATATAAATAAAGTTTATGTTCCTTCTGAATTTCAAACTGGGGAGAGTCTAAAGGCCATTGCACACTGAGTCCGGTTTTTTGACTATTCAGACCCACCGTACAAGCGAACGACACAATCCAGAATGGCATCTGATAAGTTGATACACTTCGTCTCGCAGCGCAAAGTACTGTATGATAAACAAACCATACAGCTGTTCTGTATGCCCAGCGTTTCAGCCGGCCGTGTGTGTGTGTGTGTGTGTGTGTGTGTGTGTGTGTGTGTGTGTGTGTGTGTGTGTGTGTGTGTGTGTGTGTGTGTGTGTGTGTGTGTGTGTGTGTGTGTGTGTGTGTGTGTGTGTGTCTTTTTTGGTGGTCGTCTTTTTAATATGTGGCTCCAGTAGGCTATCTATCGCTAGCAAAGAATCAAACTGTTCCATTGACAATTGACATTCTGAGGTAAATTTTGAATCGCTCGGGATAATTGCGCAACTCCTTGATGAGCTGAAACTCTCCTTCCTCTCGGCACAAGATTGGATGAACCCTCTTTTTCTTCTTTTTCTCTTTTAAAGAAGAGAGAGGGAAACAAAATCATCCTCACTGCTTGACGAATCCATTTTGTATTTTTTTGCGTTTTTTTCCGCAAAGATTTAATAAATACGCATATCGGACTCAGTGTGCAAGGTTTCTGTGCGTGACGAATTTTTAGGCTGATGAACACGAAAAAAACGCATACGAAAAATTCGGACTCAGTGTGCAATGGCCTTTAATCTGATTTAACCAAGACAAAGCAAGAGCAGGAATAAGTTGCTGGTTCCAGTTCACTGAATGGCCATCATGAGTTTCTGAATTAGTAAAAGCCAAATTTAATGTTTGTGATCAGATAGAAATACTTACATGTACTTAAGTACATATATTACTTAAATGTACCTGCTCAAATGTGCTCCTGATGATAATCTCCCTCTGTTCTGCAGAGTTTGGTCATTCAGATGCTGTGAAAACGGTGTCAGTATGAGTGACGGAGGGAGATACTATCACTCTACAGAATAATGATTCTCAGCTACAGGAAAATTATCTGTTATCGTGGACATTTGAACGTCCAGAGAGTCGTATAGCTGAAATTAATAAAGGGGCTAGAATCTTCTCCATACATGATTGTGTTCCTGACGGGAGATTCAGAGACCGACTGAAGCTGGGCAATCAAACTGGATCTCTGACCATCATGGACACCAGAACATCAGACTCTGGACTCTATGAAATGACCATCAAGAGCAAGAAAGCCAACACATATAGATTCACTGTTGCTGTCTACACTGTAAAAAATTACCGTGATTTTAACGGTAAAAGACCGTGGAAATGCTACAGTGAAAAACTGTTAAATGGTTAATAGAAAGTTTCCGTACTATATACGGTAAATAACTGTGATAGATCTAATGGTACATTTTACTGTAAAATACCATTAAATTTAAAGTTTTTGAAAGAGAAAAAGAACAAATCATTGCATAATTTACAGTGAAAAACCGTAAATTGACATTCCCACAATTCCCTGCGTGACACTTCACATTTGATGTGTTTTTGTTGAAATAACTATGTTTCTTTATAGTTTTTTTAGTTTTTTCTAATCAGTTATGTACATTAGGGGTTTATATTTAATGTTGTTAAATTAATGTTTATTGCATTTTTTAAATTTCATGTGTGTTACCATGATGGTGTTTAATGTTTGTGCGAATGAGACTGTGCAGCTTCAATATATAAGTATTAACTTTTTTTGTGGAAAAGCTGCTTGTGATGAGCTTTGATTCATCATGTGACTCTCATCGCTGCTGTGATTGTTGGTTGTCAGTGTATTACAATGGTACAAAACAGAAATTAATACTTCAATTTAACTTTATGGCCATGTCAATATTGCTGAAATCCATTGTTAAAAATACCAGTTTAAAATGTAAAACTTACATGCTGCTCTGTAAAGGTGATTACAGTTTTAATGTATTTTTTACAGAATTGTTCTGGCAACCAAAGTTGCCAGCATTATTCCGTAAAAAATACGGGATTTTTTTTACAGTGTATGGTGAGTCCACAACTACAGATTTGCTTGTTCTGTTTATTATAACTAAATCAGCTTTTTAGCAGTGGCATAACTACTTATATGGACAAACCCAAGCGTAAGGTTAACATTTAAGGTTTGTCCATATTTTACCCAAATCCTTTTAATTACTGCCAAAGTTGCTTGATTTCAGTAAATGTGGCTTTCTTACGGCATAACCGTTTCGAAACGTTTCGAAATTCCAACGGGTCACCGATGGATAACTGAGATTGCTCTCCAGCGGCCAACCATTGAACAAGTGTTTAGTTTTTACCTGACCTCTGATCAGTTTAAAAAAAAAATTACAGACGTTTTAATGAGGAATTTGTATAATTAAAAGGAATAACAATAGTCTATTGGCCTTTTTAGCTGAGCCATCCTCATAACAAACTAAACAAGCCCTGAAAAATAAAGAACACATATTATACAGACACTTTAATATTAGATGTTAATTGCTTTTGATAGATTATGCTTGCAATCAAAAATTTGCAATGAGTTTGTAAAAATGTGTTTTTATGCATGTTTTTGTTGCATTTACTCTGTTCTCACTAGCAGGGCTCGAAACAGTGAATCATTCTGTGAAGCAATTGGTTTAACTGATATGAAGCTTTTATGATGTTCTTAATAAACTTTAATGTTATTTATGTTGGAAAAAAAAACCATACAATTTAATAATATTCAAAGATTTAAGGCAGCAACTTAAGTTTTTAAGTTGAAACAGGTGTAATTTACGTGTACAGATGCTCACGTGTACTTTATGTAAAGAGAGAGACTATATAGGGCGACATATGTCACTTTGAGTGATTTATGACCCTTGATTGACCACGCCCCTTTTCCCCACGCTTAGCCCCGCCCCTTTCCCACGCTTAGCTCCGCCCCCTTTTCCCACGCTTAGTCCCAGCCCCCTTTTCCCACGCTTAGCCCTAGCCCCCTTTTCCCACGCTTAGTCCCGCCCCCTCCCACCCACTTCCGGAGAGATCATGTGACCGTGGGAATTCCCACGGTACGGAACCCCCTCCCATTCGAACCGACATCGAAACCCATCCCATCGGACCCGGTCCGGACGGAACACCTGCTGTACACCTGTTACGGGTATCTGACTTGATCAATGTAAAAAAGTTCAAAATGATGGAAAAACATTCAAAACAATACATTTTCAATCCTTTTAAGAAGGATGGCAGAAAACAGAGATAGGTTTAGTGTTTTTTATATTAACATGTAGTGATTTA
Organism: Chrosomus eos; assembly: GCA_036326025.1. NCBI lineage: Eukaryota > Metazoa > Chordata > Actinopteri > Cypriniformes > Leuciscidae > Chrosomus > Chrosomus eos. Next base: position 125,031 of record JAZAVI010000429.1, on the reverse strand, counting down.
AAACCATTAAATCCATTTATATCATTAAAACATAGTAATGTTCCATTTTACATAAAACATCTGTTTTAAAAAAGTGTTTTCAATCACAATAATAACTAAAACAGCGTGTATTAAAATTATATCAAGTAAATAGTTATGTTTTCTTAAAACATCTAACATCGCTTGTATTAAAATTACATCAAACAAATAGATCTAATATGTCTTCAGTGTTCACACACACTTGTAAGTTGTTTAAACTGCATTTCTTAAAGTTATCAAAGTGTTTTAGCTCTTAAAACATCTAACATCGGTTGTATTAAAACTATTTCTATCAAACATTTACAACTATTTTCTATCATACATTTAAAAAAGTTGTGTTTTTTCACAATAACACAGTGTTTAAAACTATTAAAATAACTTATATCATTAAGATACTATTGTCTTTAGTGTTCATACACGGCGCTAATATTAAAATTATATCAAGTAAATAGTTGTTTTCTTAAAACGTCTAAAACCACGTGTATTAAAATTATATTATGCAAATACATCTAAAACAATAGTTCTATTTTTATCACGCATTTAAAAAAGGTGTACTTTTCACATAACACTCAGTGATTAAAAACCATTAAGTCATTTTTATATCATTAAAACACAGTGTAGACCTTTACCTTTACACATTATTTAGTAAAATGTTCCATTTTACATAAACCATATGTTTTAAAAAAGTGTTTGCAATCACAATAATAACTAAAACAGCGGGTGTTTAAATTATATCATGTAAATAGTTTTTTACTTAAAACATCTAAAGACGGTTGTATTAAAATTACATCAAACAATAGTTCTATCTACATTTAAAGAAGGTGTGTTTTTCACAATAACGCACGGTGCTTAAAACTATTAAAACAATTTATATCATTAAGATACTATTAGTGTCTTTAGTGTTCATACACATGAAAAAAGTTTAAAAGTGTTTTCTTAAAGTTATCAAAATGCGTTAGCATTAAAAACATCTAAAACCGTCTGTATTAAAATTTTCTATCATACATTTAAAAAAAGTTGTGTTTTTCACAATAACACACAGTGCTTAAAACTATTAAAACAACTTATATCATTAAGATACTATTGTCTTTAGTGTTCATACACTGTGCTAATATTAAAATTATATCAAGTAAATAGTTGTTTTCTTAAAACGTCTAAAACCATGTGTATTAAAATTATATTATGCAAATACATCTAATTACTATATTTGAAGTTGCACTTTCCACAATTACACATCGTTTAAAAATATTAAAATGTTGTATAAAGTTAAAATACACATATCTTTAGTGTTTCATACACTTGTAAAATGTTAAAACATTAATGAAAAAGTTTAAATTGTATTTTCTTAATGTTATCGAAATTTTCTAGCATTAAAACATCTAAAACAGTGTGTAATGCAATTTTATATCAAACAATAGATCTATTTTCTATCATACGTTTTCTAAAATTAAAACATCAAACAATATTAAAGCATATTAAAACTTTATGTTAAAAATCACAGTATCAAAAACACATGCATATTAAAAAACTGACTTACGTTTTTTTACATCCACACTTTGTTGTTGAAAGAAGAACAAAAGTAATCCTGTTTAAAGATTTAATCCACCAGCAAAGATACAACCAGCACCAGCGGGATTGTCCAAAGGTATTAATCCATCTCCAAAGGTATATCAAACTCCAAAACTTTAGAGATTTTAATTCCAAAAGCTGTGTAAATGTAATTCCCCAGGAGCTCCGCGAAACACGTCTACACTCTTACATCCCAAAAGTTAGACTGACATCCGTGAGGTCTACAAAGCAGCCTGACATAGACTCCACCCCTAGACCCTCCCACAACAGGTGCTGAGGCGAGTTCCCACGCGCACACACGCTCTCTTCCCACGCGCACACACGCACACACATACGTCACACAAGCACTCCCACATAATGAAAGAAGAGACGCCCCGTGATCCGTTTGAAAAGCCGCAAACTCGACGTAGGCCTACATTCTCTTGGAATTTAGGCTACGCTACTACAGAGTCAGACCCAAAGACTCGCGGGAGATGCCTTTATGAAGCTATGATGGATTTAACTTTAGCTCCGCGAAAATTACAAGGATCATGATTCACAAAATGAACCGGCGGAACATGCGGAATATATTTTTCACTTGTCTGGAGGACGTGCGTGTAGGCGTACATGTGATTTTGACATGGATTTACGTGATGGCAGATTGATCAATGTGGATATAACGATAGAAGGTTTACATGGAATACAACAGAGCACCTTCGATTTGGTTTTCACAGAGCGAGATATTGGATTTTATTTTTTACCACATTATGGATTGGTATGAAAAGACTGAGGAGACGGATTAACAAATGAGGAATATACAGACTGCTCGTGGACCACGTTAATAAATACCCACGTATTAGGTTATAAGGTATATGTATAAATGTAATTAATGTAATAAATAATAAATATAACCTACTTCCTTTGCATATCCTTTGCATCCATCCTTTTTTGTTGGACATCCTGTATCCATTTAAATACACTGAAGCAGAGAAGTTAAATGTGAACCGGAGTTTTTACACGGTCCTTCGAACAGGATAAACATGACATGCACGACATAACACTGTACATATAACACGGGTAGATCACGTAACGATCAACGTGCAAACATAATTAAGATTGTAAACATTAGATGGAATGCCTCATTATCTAAATTCTCTCTTATGAACGTATTATACAATAAAATATGCACATGTGTTTACAATTAGTTGCACGCACACACATATTCCTTAGTTAACAACACTTGATTTGAACTATTATTTACATTGAACAAGCGAAGTTCGCACTCACACACAAACGTCCTACAATGTATTGTCTGTGGTAAGATCAGGGACTTGTTTTTAATTAAAGAAAGTTTCGTTTTTCACATATATTTGAAAAGTTCACCAACACATTTAAAAGTTTTAAAAAAGTTGTATAAAGTTATGGTTGGTATTCGTACATTTTACTACATTATCAGAACATGTTAGAGAAAGTTGTTACTTCTTTTTAATTCTGTATTTTTACAGACCTAAAACCATGATGCTTCAAAGTATGGAATATAAGTTTTTGAACATTTATAAGATTTTGAACATTTATAAATTTGTGTATTGCAAAAGCAGAAGTCTATTTTTTATTCTGTATTTTTACAGACCTAAAACCATGATTAGAAGTAGTCAAAGACAAACGATTTTGAACATTTATAAATTTGTGTGTTGCAAAAGCAGAAGTCTATTTTCTTTAAATAAAGATTTAACGTTTTAATTTCTTTAAATCAGTCTGATGACACACATTATTTCTGTGATTAATTGATTAGTAATGTTGCGAGAGGGGTTTCCTCACACGAGTAAAAGCACTTTAGATGTGTTTGTGACAAACACTATATCTTGTTTTAATTTTAACTAAATACATTTGAATGCTACCTGAAGTTTAACATATTAATACATGGTAAAAGTTTTTCTTTTACTTCCTATCTACTTTCTAAATGCTTGTTACAACTCTTATTGCGAACAATCCACCCATGCATATGTTTTGATCTTGTAATGTTTAATCAAAATGTTGTAATTGGAGTGAAAATCACTAAGTCACTAAACAATAGTTACACCCTCTGTTTACGACGTCATGACGGATACGCCCCCCTCCATCATCTTGCTCAGATAGCAGATGACACCGTTCACGGCTTGTTTCTCGGATTGTACAAGTTTGACATGATGTACCTGTACCATATTATTGTAATGCAAACACATTTGAGGGTTAATGTTACCTGTCCTTGTAAAGGATATGGATAAAATTCAAAGATTATGTTTGCACAAAAGTAAACTCTAGAGGTCAACTTGCTATTACGATTTTTACATCTTGTTTCTTTTTATTTTGCACAGTGTGCAAAACTATAGTCTCCGAGAATGGACAAATATGTTCATATAGGAATCTATGGGGAAAAACACTTACAAATATAGCATAAAGAGAATTAAATGACCGACCTTCTACACGACTTCTACATTTCTTTTACAGCATATTTCTTTTACAACATATTTCTCCTATCTCTACGAAACATCGATATGAAAGATGAGTATCACTGTTTTTCTGTTACCTAAAAAACAATTACACTTCAAACCCGTCTAACTATTACACTTAAAGATGAGCACTTCACAGCACAATCATAGATACACCGTTATTTTGTGTGTGTGTGTGTGTGTGTGTGTGTCACTAAACAACACTTAAGATAATGAATTCTAAATGATACTTATTTTTAAGTGAAAGGTGGGATAATTAGTTTTAATTCTTTCCATTTAACATAACCATTCTCAATCTATTACAGCGTGTCTATTTTCCTTTGAAAAACAAACCTTGAAACAACTATGCTTTCTTAGAATGTCATCAGCCGTAGAAATGTCTTGCGTACGTCTCTCTCACAGCTATCGCCGGAATTCCCCTCATCACCTAATGTACACCTAAAGAAAACATTTACAAGGATCGTGAAACATGTCTTAAATTGAAATCTATAAGTGACCCTCAAATTCTGTGCATGCAACAAAACACATCGCAGCCGTGTACGATGATTTATCACAAAATTACTTCTGTCACATTGTTTGAAGAAAAAAACTTTAATCAGCTGGTGCTTAATAACTATTGAAGTTATTAAACAATGAATTCGGTAATGATGTGTTTTATGTGTTATATCTTGTTTTAATTTTAACTAAATACATTTGAATGCTCTAAAGGTTTATACCTGAAGTTTAACATATTAATACATGGTAAAAGTTTTTCTTTTACTTCCTATCTACTTTCTAAATGCTTGTTACAACTCTTATTGCGAACAATCCACCCATGCATATGTTTTGATCTTGTAATGTTTAATCAAAATGTTGTAATTGGAGTGAAAATCACTAAGTCACTAAACAATAGTTACACCCTCTGTTTACGACGTCATGACGGATACGCCCCCTCCAGTGGGGTTATATACCCAAGCTGATAATCTCACAGAGAGACACAGAGCTGGTGACCTTCTGACAGAGCTGACCTAACAGGACAGTACGAGTTCCAGCATAGACATGTATACTACTACAACATCTCAGCGATCAAAGGTTGAAGGAACATTGTCTGATTGTTACATGGACAACCAAAGAACGCTTCAACATTCTTATATACCTGAGCATGACACGCATTGTGCTTCTTCGACTGACATCACTATGGAGGATCTGACCCATAACCCACAACTTCAGAATGTTAATGCACAAGACTTGGATGATCGTGCTGCAACGACTCAATCACATGACATTCCAGGAACTATCCGAATCTTTCAACATCGGATAGGAGACAAAGTTTACACCATCCATGAAGTTGAGTTCTAAAAATCTAAAAACTTTGGACTAAAAGCATGATGGAGCATAACTCTCCTTTGAGTTCCGAAGATGCTACGAACAAGCCTATGGTGTTTGACTGTGATCAATATGATTCAAATTATGAGAAATTCTGTGGCGTCTGCGAAATCGTTGAAACTCTACTCAGCTACATCCTAGAGGAAGACAACACAGCCTGCAAAAATTTTATTTTCTGGTTAGACAAACTTTAATGTCATTACTATTGTTTTACTTTTACTTATTGTTTAACATTTCAATGTATGAATATATTGTATAACGTTTCAATGTATGAATATACTGTTTATCTCTCAATATATTGTTTAAATAAATTGTTTTTAAAAAATATTTTGTGGCCATGTCTGAGATCATAAAAACAACATGCAACCCTAATCCAGACCATTAGGAGGTATTAAATAATAATAATTAAATGATCTTCATTCTTTTGTTTAGCTGCATTTAAAAAAAATGGACAAATGGTTTGTATTATACCCATACCTCACAGCATCTTTTGAATAATAGACAAGCTGTTTAAATTGAGTTTAAACAATGCCAAGTGTTTACACGCTGGGGTGCCTCCAGAAATTCTGGGCCCTATGGAAAACAAAGTTTCTGGGGCCTCCTACATTTTTTACAGATAAAATTTAACCCAATAAAAATGTCCTGTATACTTTAAAATGGGTACTTAGCACATTGCATAAATAAATTGTCTAAAGATGTGTACAAACAAACAAGAGAAAAATGTAGAAATATGTAGGCTACTTGTTTACATAAAAGGGAGAACATTTATTATCTCAATTGCTGACTCTGCATCTGTATAAGTCAAACACACGTAAAAATAACCATATTATTTTTATTGGCCTATTATAAAATATTAAAATGGGGCCTCCTACATTTTTACAGATAAAATTTAACCCAATAAAAATGCCCTGTATACTTTAAAATGGGTACTTAGCACATTGCATAAATAAATTGTCTAAAGATGTGTACAAACAAACAAGAGAAAAATGTAGAAATATGTAGGCTACTTGTTTACATAAAAGGGAGAACATTTATTATCTCAATTGCTGACTCTGCATCTGTATAAGTCAAACACACGTAAAAATAACCATATTATTTTTATTGGCCTATTATAAAATATTAAAATGGGGCCTCCTACATTTTTACAGATAAAATTTAACCCAATAAAAATGCCCTGTATACTTTAAAATGGGTACTTAGCACATTGCATAAATAAATTGTCTAAAGATGTGTACAAACAAACAAGAGAAAAATGTAGAAATATGTAGGCTACTTGTTTACATAAAAGGGAGAACATTTATTATCTCAATTGCCGACTCTGCATCTGTATAAGTCAAACACACGTAATAATAACCATATTATTTTTATTGGCCTATTATAAAATATTAAAATATCTATTTTGTAAACTCCTTATAGCAAATGGTTACTATAGACACATGTTTTATTCAATTTGATATAATTTTTTCAGGGGCATTTTATTTACATTAAGAACGTCAAGTTTGACAACATCTTTAGACAATTTATTTATGCAATGTGCTAAGTACCCATTTTAAAGTATACAGGGCATTTTTATTGGGTTAAATTTTATCTGTAAAAATGTAGGAGGCCCCATTTTAATATTTTATAATAGGCCAATAAAAATAATATGGTTATTTTTACGTGTGTTTGACTTATACAGATGCAGAGTCAGCAATTGAGATAATAAATGTTCTCCCTTTTATGTAAACAAGTAGCCTACATATTTCTACATTTTTCTCTTGTTTGTTTGTACACATCTTTAGACAATTTATTTATGCAATGTGCTAAGTACCCATTTTAAAGTATACAGGGCATTTTTATTGGGTTAAATTTTATCTGTAAAAATGTAGGAGGCCCCATTTTAATATTTTATAATAGGCCAATAAAAATAATATGGTTATTTTTACGTGTGTTTGACTTATACAGATGCAGAGTCAGCAATTGAGATAATAAATGTTCTCCCTTTTATGTAAACAAGTAGCCTACATATTTCTACATTTTTCTCTTGTTTGTTTGTACACATCTTTAGACAATTTATTTATGCAATGTGCTAAGTACCCATTTTAAAGTATACAGGACATTTTTATTGGGTTAAATTTTATCTGTAAAAAATGTAGGAGGCCCCAGAAACTTTGTTTTCCATAGGGCCCAGAATTTCTGGAGGCACCCCAGCGTGTAAACACTTGGCATTGTTTAAACTCAATTTAAACAGCTTGTCTATTATTCAAAAGATGCTGTGAGGTATGGGTATAATACAAACCATTTGTCCATTTTTTTTAAATGCAGCTAAACAAAAGAATGAAGATCATTTAATTATTATTATTTAATACCTCCTAATGGTCTGGATTAGGGTTGCATGTTGTTTTTATGATCTCAGACATGGCCACAAAATATTTTTTAAAAACAATTTATTTAAACAATATATTGAGAGATAAACAGTATATTCATACATTGAAACGTTATACAATATATTCATACATTGAAATGTTAAACAATAAGTAAAAGTAAAACAATAGTAATGACATTAAAGTTTGTCTAACCAGAAAATAAAATTTTTGCAGGCTGTGTTGTCTTCCTCTAGGATGTAGCTGAGTAGAGTTTCAACGATTTCGCAGACGCCACAGAATTTCTCATAATTTGAATCATATTGATCACAGTCAAACACCATAGGCTTGTTCGTAGCATCTTCGGAACTCAAAGGAGAGTTATGCTCCATCATGCTTTTAGTCCAAAGTTTTTAGATTTTTAGAACTCAACTTCATGGATGGTGTAAACTTTGTCTCCTATCCGATGTTGAAAGATTCGGATAGTTCCTGGAATGTCATGTGATTGAGTCGTTGCAGCACGATCATCCAAGTCTTGTGCATTAACATTCTGAAGTTGTGGGTTATGGGTCAGATCCTCCATAGTGATGTCAGTCGAAGAAGCACAATGCGTGTCATGCTCAGGTATATAAGAATGTTGAAGCGTTCTTTGGTTGTCCATGTAACAATCAGACAATGTTCCTTCAACCTTTGATCGCTGAGATGTTGTAGTAGTATACATGTCTATGCTGGAACTCGTACTGTCCTGTTAGGTCAGCTCTGTCAGAAGGTCACCAGCTCTGTGTCTCTCTGTGAGATTATCAGCTTGGGTATATAACCCCACTGGAGGGGGCGTATCCGTCATGACGTCGTAAACAGAGGGTGTAACTATTGTTTAGTGACTTAGTGATTTTCACTCCAATTACAACATTTTGATTAAACATTACAAGATCAAAACATATGCATGGGTGGATTGTTCGCAATAAGAGTTGTAACAAGCATTTAGAAAGTAGATAGGAAGTAAAAGAAAAACTTTTACCATGTATTAATATGTTAAACTTCAGGTATAAACCTTTAGAGCATTCAAATGTATTTAGTTAAAATTAAAACAAGATATAACACATAAAACACATCATTACCGAATTCATTGTTTAATAACTTCAATAGTTATTAAGCACCAGCTGATTAAAGTTTTTTTCTTCAAACAATGTGACAGAAGTAATTTTGTGATAAATCATCGTACACGGCTGCGATGTGTTTTGTTGCATGCACAGAATTTGAGGGTCACTTATAGATTTCAATTTAAGACATGTTTCACGATCCTTGTAAATGTTTTCTTTAGGTGTACATTAGGTGATGAGGGGAATTCCGGCGATAGCTGTGAGAGAGACGTACGCAAGACATTTCTACGGCTGATGACATTCTAAGAAAGCATAGTTGTTTCAAGGTTTGTTTTTCAAAGGAAAATAGACACGCTGTAATAGATTGAGAATGGTTATGTTAAATGGAAAGAATTAAAACTAATTATCCCACCTTTCACTTAAAAATAAGTATCATTTAGAATTCATTATCTTAAGTGTTGTTTAGTGACACACACACACACACACACACACACAAAATAACGGTGTATCTATGATTGTGCTGTGAAGTGCTCATCTTTAAGTGTAATAGTTAGACGGGTTTGAAGTGTAATTGTTTTTTAGGTAACAGAAAAACAGTGATACTCATCTTTCATATCGATGTTTCGTAGAGATAGGAGAAATATGTTGTAAAAGAAATATGCTGTAAAAGAAATGTAGAAGTCGTGTAGAAGGTCGGTCATTTAATTCTCTTTATGCTATATTTGTAAGTGTTTTTCCCCATAGATTCCTATATGAACATATTTGTCCATTCTCGGAGACTATAGTTTTGCACACTGTGCAAAATAAAAAGAAACAAGATGTAAAAATCGTAATAGCAAGTTGACCTCTAGAGTTTACTTTTGTGCAAACATAATCTTTGAATTTTATCCATATCCTTTACAAGGACAGGTAACATTAACCCTCAAATGTGTTTGCATTACAATAATATGGTACAGGTACATCATGTCAAACTTGTACAATCCGAGAAACAAGCCGTGAACGGTGTCATCTGCTATCTGAGCAAGATGATGGAGGGGGGCGTATCCGTCATGACGTCGTAAACAGAGGGTGTAACTATTGTTTAGTGACTTAGTGATTTTCACTCCAATTACAACATTTTGATTAAACATTACAAGATCAAAACATATGCATGGGTGGATTGTTCGCAATAAGAGTTGTAACAAGCATTTAGAAAGTAGATAGGAAGTAAAGAAAAAACTTTTACCATGTATTAATATGTTAAACTTCAGGTAGCATTCAAATGTATTTAGTTAAAATTAAAACAAGATATAGTGTTTGTCACAAACACATCTAAAGTGCTTTTACTCGTGTGAGGAAACCCCTCTCGCAACATTACTAATCAATTAATCACAGAAATAATGTGTGTCATCAGACTGATTTAAAGAAATTAAAACGTTAAATCTTTATTTAAAGAAAATAGACTTCTGCTTTTGCAACACACAAATTTATAAATGTTCAAAATCGTTTGTCTTTGACTACTTCTAATCATGGTTTTAGGTCTGTAAAAATACAGAATAAAAAATAGACTTCTGCTTTTGCAATACACAAATTTATAAATGTTCAAAATCTTATAAATGTTCAAAAACTTATATTCCATACTTTGAAGCATCATGGTTTTAGGTCTGTAAAAATACAGAATTAAAAAGAAGTAACAACTTTCTCTAACATGTTCTGATAATGTAGTAAAATGTACGAATACCAACCATAACTTTATACAACTTTTTTAAAACTTTTAAATGTGTTGGTGAACTTTTCAAATATATGTGAAAAACGAAACTTTCTTTAATTAAAAACAAGTCCCTGATCTTACCACAGACAATACATTGTAGGACGTTTGTGTGTGAGTGCGAACTTCGCTTGTTCAATGTAAATAATAGTTCAAATCAAGTGTTGTTAACTAAGGAATATGTGTGTGCGTGCAACTAATTGTAAACACATGTGCATATTTTATTGTATAATACGTTCATAAGAGAGAATTTAGATAATGAGGCATTCCATCTAATGTTTACAATCTTAATTATGTTTGCACGTTGATCGTTACGTGATCTACCCGTGTTATATGTACAGTGTTATGTCGTGCATGTCATGTTTATCCTGTTCGAAGGACCGTGTAAAAACTCCGGTTCACATTTAACTTCTCTGCTTCAGTGTATTTAAATGGATACAGGATGTCCAACAAAAAAGGATGGATGCAAAGGATATGCAAAGGAAGTAGGTTATATTTATTATTTATTACATTAATTACATTTATACATATACCTTATAACCTAATACGTGGGTATTTATTAACGTGGTCCACGAGCAGTCTGTATATTCCTCATTTGTTAATCCGTCTCCTCAGTCTTTTCATACCAATCCATAATGTGGTAAAAAATAAAATCCAATATCTCGCTCTGTGAAAACCAAATCGAAGGTGCTCTGTTGTATTCCATGTAAACCTTCTATCGTTATATCCACATTGATCAATCTGCCATCACGTAAATCCATGTCAAAATCACATGTACGCCTACACGCACGTCCTCCAGACAAGTGAAAAATATATTCCGCATGTTCCGCCGGTTCATTTTGTGAATCATGATCCTTGTAATTTTCGCGGAGCTAAAGTTAAATCCATCATAGCTTCATAAAGGCATCTCCCGCGAGTCTTTGGGTCTGACTCTGTAGTAGCGTAGCCTAAATTCCAAGAGAATGTAGGCCTACGTCGAGTTTGCGGCTTTTCAAACGGATCACGGGGCGTCTCTTCTTTCATTATGTGGGAGTGCTTGTGTGACGTATGTGTGTGCGTGTGTGCGCGTGGGAAGAGAGCGTGTGTGCGCGTGGGAACTCGCCTCAGCACCTGTTGTGGGAGGGTCTAGGGGTGGAGTCTATGTCAGGCTGCTTTGTAGACCTCACGGATGTCAGTCTAACTTTTGGGATGTAAGAGTGTAGACGTGTTTCGCGGAGCTCCTGGGGAATTACATTTACACAGCTTTTGGAATTAAAATCTCTAAAGTTTTGGAGTTTGATATACCTTTGGAGATGGATTAATACCTTTGGACAATCCCGCTGGTGCTGGTTGTATCTTTGCTGGTGGATTAAATCTTTAAACAGGATTACTTTTGTTCTTCTTTCAACAACAAAGTGTGGATGTAAAAAAACGTAAGTCAGTTTTTTAATATGCATGTGTTTTTGATACTGTGATTTTTAACATAAAGTTTTAATATGCTTTAATATTGTTTGATGTTTTAATTTTAGAAAACGTATGATAGAAAATAGATCTATTGTTTGATATAAAATTGCATTACACACTGTTTTAGATGTTTTAATGCTAGAAAATTTCGATAACATTAAGAAAATACAATTTAAACTTTTTCATTAATGTTTTAACATTTTACAAGTGTATGAAACACTAAAGATATGTGTATTTTAACTTTATACAACATTTTAATATTTTTAAACGATGTGTAATTGTGGAAAGTGCAACTTCAAATATAGTAATTAGATGTATTTGCATAATATAATTTTAATACACATGGTTTTAGACGTTTTAAGAAAACAACTATTTACTTGATATAATTTTAATATTAGCACAGTGTATGAACACTAAAGACAATAGTATCTTAATGATATAAGTTGTTTTAATAGTTTTAAGCACTGTGTGTTATTGTGAAAAACACAACTTTTTTTAAATGTATGATAGAAAATTTTAATACAGACGGTTTTAGATGTTTTTAATGCTAACGCATTTTGATAACTTTAAGAAAACACTTTTAAACTTTTTTCATGTGTATGAACACTAAAGACACTAATAGTATCTTAATGATATAAATTGTTTTAATAGTTTTAAGCACCGTGCGTTATTGTGAAAAACACACCTTCTTTAAATGTAGATAGAACTATTGTTTGATGTAATTTTAATACAACCGTCTTTAGATGTTTTAAGTAAAAAACTATTTACATGATATAATTTAAACACCCGCTGTTTTAGTTATTATTGTGATTGCAAACACTTTTTTAAAACATATGGTTTATGTAAAATGGAACATTTTACTAAATAATGTGTAAAGGTAAAGGTCTACACTGTGTTTTAATGATATAAAAATGACTTAATGGTTTTTAATCACTGAGTGTTATGTGAAAAGTACACCTTTTTAAATGCGTGATAAAAATAGAACTATTGTTTTAGATGTATTTGCATAATATAATTTTAATACACGTGGTTTTAGACGTTTTAAGAAAACAACTATTTACTTGATATAATTTTAATATTAGCGCCGTGTATGAACACTAAAGACAATAGTATCTTAATGATATAAGTTATTTTAATAGTTTTAAACACTGTGTTATTGTGAAAAAACACAACTTTTTTAAATGTATGATAGAAAATAGTTGTAAATGTTTGATAGAAATAGTTTTAATACAACCGATGTTAGATGTTTTAAGAGCTAAAACACTTTGATAACTTTAAGAAATGCAGTTTAAACAACTTACAAGTGTGTGTGAACACTGAAGACATATTAGATCTATTTGTTTGATGTAATTTTAATACAAGCGATGTTAGATGTTTTAAGAAAACATAACTATTTACTTGATATAATTTTAATACACGCTGTTTTAGTTATTATTGTGATTGAAAACACTTTTTTAAAACAGATGTTTTATGTAAAATGGAACATTACTATGTTTTAATGATATAAATGGATTTAATGGTTTTAAATCACTACATGTTAATATAAAAAACACTAAACCTATCTCTGTTTTCTGCCATCCTTCTTAAAAGGATTGAAAATGTATTGTTTTGAATGTTTTTCCATCATTTTGAACTTTTTTACATTGATCAAGTCAGATACCCGTAACAGGTGTACAGCAGGTGTTCCGTCCGGACCGGGTCCGATGGGATGGGTTTCGATGTCGGTTCGAATGGGAGGGGGTTCCGTACCGTGGGAATTCCCACGGTCACATGATCTCTCCGGAAGTGGGTGGGAGGGGGGCGGGACTAAGCGTGGGAAAAGGGGGCTAGGGCTAAGCGTGGGAAAAGGGGGCTGGGGCTAAGCGTGGGAAAAGGGGCGGAGCTAAGCGTGGGAAAGGGGCGGGGCTAAGCGTGGGGAAAAGGGGCGTGGTCAATCAAGGGTCATAAATCACTCAAAGTGACATATGTCGCCCTATATAGTCTCTCTGTAAAGATCAAGTTTTAGTCATTTTAGCATTTAAGTTTTAGAGAAATCCGGGAGTTTTCAGGATGTAAAGAAGTGTCACAATTATTTAGAAACATGATAAAAACAAAGCAATGAGATGAGAGTGATTAACAGTAGAACCAGTCCTTTCCTTGTAATCATTTATTATTTGTTGTTAGTTATTCCCGACATATTTTTACTTCTCTTTATTTCAGCTTATCTGATTGCTCCTGTCATCAGCAGTGGCTCTTCACGATGTTTTTCACCATTATCACCATGTTCATTGGTGTGTTCAACTGTGAATGTGGGTCATGTGACTCTCTCCTGGTACGCAGGAATGAGTGTATTGTCCAGCATCAGTGTGTGTGATCTCAGCATCAGTCTCTCTCTACCTCTGGAGGTGGAATATCGGGATAAAAACACCTACAGCTGTGTGCTGAACAATCCCATCAGCAACCAGACCACACATCTGGACATCAACACACTCTGTCACACATGTGCAGTACAGTTGCATTTATACACTGAATTAATCTTTTGATTGGTATTTTTGGATAAATGAGCTTTTGTCATAATTTACTCATGCCTTTCTAAGCCATTTTTATTTTTTTTGTGAAGAAAAAATTTGATTTTTTTGAGTTCATGACAAAGACTAAATTCAACTTCTTGCAAATCTCAATTCTGTTTCAGTTGATTCTTCAGAAGGCCACGCCCCCCGTTGTGATTCTGTTGAAGCTGTGCTCCGATTGGTCATTACTGCGCTGATGGGCGTGGCTGCTGTGACTGCTATGTTCTTCTGATTGAGGACATCTGCGGTGCGTTTCCCAAAAGCATCGTTAGCCAACTATGGTCGCAAGTGCCATTGAACTCTATTGGTAACGACAGAACTTGCGACCATAGTTGGCTAACGATGCTTTCGGGAAACGCACCCCAGATCGACAAGAGGTTAAACGGAGAAAACAGAAGAGATATCAGAGAATTTATCCAGTTAAGCATGTTTTGGAGAGGTTTCAAGTCAACCTTTCTATCAACATACAATTTTGGAAGATTTTGCATCTGTTTTATCACTGTATCTACTAAAGACTATTTTGGAAAGATTTTTACATTTATAGAAAACTGGGAAGAGTCAAATGGCAAACATGAAATGCTTGAATGACTGCACGTCATTCCCATGCACGTAACTTAGGTGTTATTTTAGACTCCCATCTTAACCTGCACAAACAAATATCATCTGTTGTAAAGACTAGTTTTAATCAATTAAGAATAATTTCCAAACACAAGTCCGTTTTGTCAATGATCTGAAAAAAGTCGTCCATAACGGCATCAAATGTGCTGCTATAATATTATATAAATGACCAAAAACCAATTGGGATTCCAACCTAAATTCAAGGTTGTAATACAATGGAGTCAGATTTGGAATTGAATTACTGTGTTATGCTGAAAATACAGTAACACGCAGCAAACCTTCAACCGATTATCGGAAACTGTCAAAGTGGCAGGCCTTACATATTCAATTTGGTGTTCTTGAGATACAAGACAATAGGAGACACATTCAATGCAACGAATTTTAATGAGGGCCTAGCACAGATGGTAATACATTGCACACTTTATTCTTCACTAATCTTCTATCTTCATTTTTCTTCCCTTGTCTGTTTTTGTAACATTTCTTTGCTCATCGGGTGTTAACAGCTTCCATGCTTTTTGCCAAATTGGCTGACAGAAATCACTCAAAGTAAAGGCACTGAAACACGGATCCTTTGAAGTCTGTTTTTGTCTTAAAAATTATACTTAAATCAGTCACGTGAAAAGTGAAAGAAGAGACATTTGCACTAAAGAAACCCCACAGGAAAAGAAAGACAGAAAAGAAAAACAAAATGAATAGGGAAATAAATAAATGTAAGCTATGCGATGCTGTATTCAGCCTGCTGTCTATTCAGAACGTTCAAAATGTACTGGGACAACCATTTTTACATGTCAAAATGATTGTAATTCCTTGTCTAAAGGTACCAGTACATCCTATATGTCATCCTTATTTTTGTTACAATCAAACACATTGTTGTGGCAAAAACAATATTTAAACAAACAGCATCACAGAGTAAGAGACAAGGGTTCAAATTGTACCTTAAAAGATGTTTATTCTTTTAAGGGAGGCTTGTTCACAAAAATACACCACAGCAGCTACCCCATGATGGAACAAGACCTGACACACAATGCAAACAGGCAGACTTTATACCCCTTCCCCAAGAGTCCTTTCTCTGTAGTTTTCCGTTCACCCCAAACTAAACAGTTCTAGCCGTTTTTTTTTCCACTCATCTCAGTTAAACCAGTTCTTTCGTTAGACACCTGTGAGTTCAAAGGCCAGATAAACCCTCTCTCTTTCCTGATTGTCCATGCTAAAGAATTTAGAGCCTGTTTGACCAGAGGCTTTGGGTGTGTGTCTCTGTTCCTGTCAGGTACAAAAATATTCCAGGAGAGAAAATACATGATTCAATTACAGGAAAAACCACACAATATCAAAGTAAAACTAAAATATAAATTTTTCCACAACACACATCAAAGCCAATGCCCTTAAAGTTCTTTTTTTCTTTTGTCGTACAAATCTTTTTAATGACATCTATTTCTGCCTTGATGAAAGTGTTTATGTTTTTGCATTTTCCGTCTTTATTTATTTTTCTATCTTGTATCTGAGGGGTACAATCTTCCACATGCATGTCTTTTGGAGCCAGTAGCCCCGCTGTTCCTGTGTAACAGGACCTGTATTGTACATACACCCACTTAGTAACTAACGATTATCCCAAATATAATCATAATATTGACCTTACAGGTGAAAGGTGATTCCACGGGCTCTCGTTTTGAGACTACGTTCATTAGAGCATCCGTAGGCTGCACAAAAGTCTGGCATCTATTCTTATAAAACCAGCAATGTTCTGTATCATAATGCAAGATGTTTTTAACAAACCAACCTGATTGAAAATCATGTGCAACTTAAGTTATTGAAAAGAAAGAAAAAGTCTGCCTCTCCCACTGATGTAAAATTGCTGGGTAGCAGAAACTGTAACGTTAGCTGCTATATGTCTCACTCAAAGCTTATTGTTAATAGCCAGCAACTAACTACAATCACATCCACAAATATTGTAATTTAGACAAAAGACCAAAAAGACCAAACATTCATTTAAAATATGGAAGGTGGTCATCAATTCTCACTGTAGTTTGTGCATTGTATTCAAACAAATCACACGTTTAGTTACAAAAAAACAAGGAGCGAGTCTTTAGTTAGTAATTATTTTATTAGATTAGATTAGATTCAACTTTATTGTCATTGTACAGAGTACAAGTACAAAGACAACGAAATGCAGTACATCTTTTATTTGTTTCTTGTCACATTATCGCCATCTGGTGGTCAGATCAAGAACAACAGCGTTACACTGAGCTGAAACAGACTGCAGCAACTTAACAGTTATAATGTTACTTTAACAACTTTCATTATTCATATTTAATTATTGTCAGGACCTTCAAGCTTTTAATGAATCAAAATAAACAACTAAAGCCTGGTTCACACGGCAGGATAATCGGGCCGATTTTAGCCCCGATTCACCCCTTCCGACAATCTTAAAGGGGTCATATAATGCCATTTTTGTACAAGTTAATTTGAATCTTTAGGGTCTAAATGAAAAGTTTGTAATATACTTTTATTAAAAATTCTCATTAGTTTTTTAAGAAAACACTCATTTTACCTGCTCAAAAACAGCTCTGTGTTCAGCACTCCGTTTAAGTGCATATGCCTTTAAATGATAATGAGCTTCGCTGACTCCGCCCCTCTGTTCTGTGGGCGCTGTAACACAACGCACGTGGAGTGTTAACTTGACAACAGTACTTGAGGGTTTATTATGGCAGCGGGATTCTCTCTGAGGACACATCTGTGCAACCGTATCAGTTTGAACCGGAGTCGGACCCGAAACAAGATGACGCCTCGAAGAAGTTCAACAATTAAGGCTCGAGCAGGACGTTTCTGAATGGTTGGTTAACAATGTCACTTTGATCTATTTTTGTATGTACTGGCAGGGTAACGTTAGAGTTGTGAGATACAAATGCTATGTGTTTAACGTTACTAATGTAAGTTATAGGTTAGTTCGTTGACAGATTTATGTTGAAAAACTTTTCTTTTTTTTTTTGTAAATGTAGGCTTGTCAGTGATGCGTGACATTATCTCAGTGTTAGGTACAACTCGTGACTGAAACTGACATGAGGTCATGACAGTAATGATTCTAGCAGTAGTTGAAGGATAACTAAGAATTTGCTGTATTTTTATGTTTAGTGCAGTACGAAAATGTTTTATGTTTTAAGAAAACTTTTAAGTACATCTATAGTTTTGTAACTGCATTGATATTCCTGTTAATATTCCTGTTACGTTAACTGTAACACTGCGTAACTTACACAGTTTTTAATAACACAACACCTCTAACGCGTTTTTCATTATAAACGTGGGATTATGAATTATATTGAGAACGTCGTAACGTTACATAGAACACATGCCGTAATGCACCCCGAGTGTAAACATTAGCCACATTCATCGTGAAGCGTGCAAGGGATTTGCAAAGATTCATATAAAGGTTAATAAATAAAACGTTACACTCACTTCTTTTGGAGGTGCAGCAGGAACACGAATAGCGCTAGTTGGTACCGATTCCTTTTTCAGTAGCAGCTTCTTAGCTAAACCTGATTTATATTGACCCTCGCCTCGTTTAAAAAGCAGTCTGGTGAGAAATGATTTGCGCAAACATGAGCGCATTGACGTTGCTCGTCGTGAATATTTCCATCATAAACAAAACTCAGCCACTGCGTCTTCAGCGGTTCGGATTTAGGAACATTAAAATGACTGCTGTGTTCCTTATTACACCCAAGAACATAACACCACAATCGCTTAGACGGCCGCCATTCTGCTCCAGTGTATCAACAATGACGAACTATGATTGACATCTCACTCACGAGCGAGGGCGGGTCTGTGTTGAAACGCTACTGTCAATCAACAGTCGTGGGAGGGGCGTGCGAGCTTGTGACGTCACAGGCTCGAACGGCTTGATTTGAGGCAGGGGAAAACATGTAAGGAGATTAAAACAAAACCACTGGATGGATTTTTATCATTATATGATGTCTGTGTACAGGCACTGCCAACACACATTTCAGTACAATCAACTTGTAAAAGTGCATGTACCATTATATGACCCCTTTAAGGATGCTCCGATTATCGTAAAAAAATCTGATCAGATATTCCTGCCGTGTGTGGTGTGTTAAGACTGCTCTCGTCTGCTCGGAAGGACGTCGGGACCGCTCCGATCTCAAATCGGGGATATCCAACATGTTGGATTTTTTTGGCCCGATTTCTCCTCGTGTGTGGTGTTCCCCGGGGACAAACGAGGACACAGCCTGTGGACTGTGGCGTGTAGCCAATGAGAAAGCGAGGTGACGAGGCGCCGAGGAAGCACCGGGAAATAAAATCAAAACAGCCGGCGGCATGGCGCACCAGAAAGTCCGGTGGACGTTTTCTCTAATAGTTTTAACTATCGCCATTTTTATCGCCGTGTGTGGGGTCTCTCAGGTTTGGAAAATCGTCCGACAATTTTTAAAGGGTACCTATCATGGAATTTTGAAAATTACCTTTCATGTAGTGTGTAACATAGATCTAAGTGAACAAAAACATCCTGCAAAGTTTTAAATATGAAAGTTCACCGTATACAAAGTTATTGTCTCTCAAAAGTAAGAGTCGACTCTGAGTCGCTGATATGAATCGATAGACGAACGATGCACTTTCGTACGTCACTTGTACAAGTTATTTGAATTCGACACGCACACTCAATGCGCGCGCCGAGCAGACAGAGAAACCTGACAACAACATGTCGACGAGACTCTGTTCTGAAGTGCGAATCAAAAGCAAACTTTTTTTTTCACTGCCCAGGGACAAGCATGTGAAGACTCAGTGGCTAGAGTTTATATTTACAACTATACCACACAAGTATAGCCACCTTGAGCTGTGTTCGCGTTATTTTAATGACGATCGCTTCACAAACACAAATGCTTTCAAGGATTCGCGAGTCGCCTGATAGTGAAGGAACGTTCAATACCAAGTTTATTTGGATCAGCTTCCTCCTCCGAATCACAACCTGTAAGTACTATTAATAATTGTTGCTTTTATGTGTGTGTGTGTGCGTGCGTGCGTGCGTGCATGTGTGTGTGTGTGTGTGTGTGTTTGTTTGTGCGTGCGTGTGTGTGTGTGTGAGAGAGTGAGAGTTACGCTCAGCAGCTTCTAGGTCTCCAATGTCATTTTTTTTGTTTTTTGAAATATGTGAAATTATGTGAAGCGTATTGTAGTACTGCAGTGCTTTATCAATATGTTTAAGCTTTGGGCTAACGCAAAATATAACTGACTGCGTCATCTGACCAATCACCGCCGATTAGCGTCACGCAGAGGGGTTTGGACAAATGAGTCGTCAAACGAATCATTAGGGAGTCGGTGAGCAAATCAGGTAAAAATAAATGCATATTATAAGACAACAAAAGTGTTTTTTGTCATTGCATGCATGTAAAACTGTTGTTGGGGACTCCCAGAACATTATTAGGAACATTTTAAATGCCATAATAGGTACCCTTTAAAATCGTCCCGTGTGAACCAGGCATTAGTTGATGGTTTAAAACTGAAAATAAACTTTGTATTTGGTTCACATTGAGTGTTGTAAAGGGCTGTATAAATAAATGTTGATTGTTGATTGTAGTCAGATTAAAATGGGGCTTTAATCAGATTATTATGTTTAATAATGGTGTATTTCCTGTGTAGTGAAATGTATAGTATTTAGTATATAGTATAGTATAGTGACTGTTTGGGTCGTGCGGATCAACTGGAGACATTCAGGGAAATGAGGACAGAACAACAGATCAACACATCCTCCAGCTTTCCTAAAGAAACAACTCATCTCTGACACTGACAAGCTTCACCGTTGGGAGGAGGTTTTACAGACTAGATTTGTTGCCTAAACATAATTGAGTCTTGAATGAGCATTGTTTACTTGTTCTTCCTTCATGGTGCCATTCTCAGATGCTCAGTCAGTTGATGTGTGTTCAGTTTGTCCGTTGGCATTAAGTCATCGTTCCTGTTGTCCGTCAGCGGTCTGCAGACATCTCCTACTAGCCATGACATTTGTGGTTGAGGATGTTGAGAATCTCCTTGAGTTGGACCTCCATCGTTTTCATTTTGGTGTCAATGGTGCTGATATCAGGTACAACTGGTACATCGACTGCTATAGCGGTGACAATGGGGGTTTCCTTTTCACATCTCTCACCATAGTAACCATCTGGACACTCACACATCCATTCATTGGAGTCCAGCAGCCGATTGCACCTTTCATTGTTGTTGCATGTTTCACTTTGGCAGACAGGCAACCTCCGGGAGTAATAGCTGGAAATCTTTCCTTTACTGTAACCCCACGTACAGTCATTTTGGTGAAAGGGTGCTGGAGCCACAGCAAACTCTTCCCCATAGGCAGCATGTGTCGCTTTAGCATATTCAGTGAAAGTGTAACGATATTGTGTACCAGCATTATCATATGGATGAATGTAAATATACCTACAGTTATGTACGTTGTCCTTAATTTCACACCGTTTGTTTTTAAAGCAATAATCGACTGCTTTTCTAACTTTTGTTTCATCTACTTCTGCTATCAGAGTGTATCCCACAGCGACGGTGATCGTGTCCTCTTCAATCTTAGTCAGATCATATAGTTTGTAATTAGCAGCCTGGTCTGTGTTGTACACCAGAACCACCCAATTGTACCAGGTGTACTTCTTATCCAGAAACTCTTTTACCTTATCAGCGATGTTTTTTTTGTTGGCAGCACTGAGTCCTTTCTTGATCTCCACCACGTCTTCCTTCACATACTTCATGTGGTTGGTCAGGCAGTATTCCAGAGCTGATTTCTGAGCCTCATAGACGTTCTTGAACATCTGTTTGTGGTTGGCTTCTATACCTGATGAATCCAACCTGATCAGTTTCCAGTAGAACTGGTTCAGCACCATCCCCTTCCACAGCAAACTGCTGAAATAGACGTTATATTTACTGATATCTTGAAAGTCACATTTAAACTTCTTCCTCAGCAGTTCGTTGAGGTTTCCACTGAGAGACGTGTCTTTGACCACCAGGTAATGGTAGAGGTTGGCCACACTGGCTTCAGTTCCTGAGTTCTCGTAGAAGTTGACGAATATCTCTGCCAGTCTGAGTTTTTGCTCTTCATTTTGTACCAACTGACTTTTCTGAAGAAGGTCATTGAACTTCTTCCAGGCGTTGAGGATGCGAAGCTCGTCTTGAGAGTAGACGCTGGCGTAGTTAAACCATTCTACGTCTGTTGCCAGGTTGGAGATCTGGATGGAGATGGAGTCCAACTTCCTGTTCACTTCTTCAAACCCTTTATGCACTGCATTCAGCACCGGGTCATCCTGAGGGATGAAGATCAAGACCATGTTGACAACAGAGGCAACCAGAACTCCGACGCCAGGCGCCAAGCTGGCGACGTTGGAGAGACTCTTCATGACATCTGACAACTTTTTAGTATCACTCTTTCCAATCGCTTCAAAACTGTCTTTGACGACAGTGAGGAAGCTGTTTGCCACTTCCAAAGATTCATGCACTTTCTCTCTGTTTTCAAAAGGCTGGTCTCTCTTCACCCTGTAGGGTGGTGAGACGATAGAAGATGGGGGGTCATGTGACCGAGCTGAGGATGTTGTCCAGTAGAGAAGAAGGATCAATGAAGCCAACAGCATGGAGGCAGACAGCCGAGGGAATGCCATGACTGCAACACAGACAACACAACATGGAATCATAAGATAAGATAAACTTTATCGTGTCTGAAGAAAATTTGTCTTAGGCAAAATTGCTGGCAACAGGTACATACAAAACCATTCATAACTTACCTTTTCATTAAGTTTGTACAAGTGACAGAACAATCGATGACAGTATATAACAAGACAACAATGTACTTTAGGACATAAAATACAATAGACAAAAAAAAAAAAAAATACAAGAGACCGTCCATATTTGAGGGGATATTGCACATGCCCTTATATATCGTACGTATTGCAGGTAATGTACGTATTGCACTTACCCTACTATAACATACATTATGCATAGTAAAGAATTTGCACTAAATAAAAGAATGCCATTTGAGAACAGAAGAAATTGCACATGGTAAGTAATTGACACAGGTTAAAATAAACAGCTCTAATAATATCAGCACAGTGTTACAGTGATGAGGACCATGTTCTAAACGCTGCACGTTCAAGACTCACAACGCAACCATCCCATTTATGGCTGTTAGTTGTCGACTCGCTAGCCTTTGATTGTAAGTTATGTAATCATAAAAAACGCATGTGTACAGCTGTCCATATTTATGACAGCACTGTAGAAGTCAATAACACTCTGAAACTGTACGGGGCGCCAAATCACAAAAAATACCAAAGATTAGCGTTATGTTGCTTTAATACGTTTCTTTGTTAAAGGATTCACTCTCCCTGATGCTTGGCCATTGTTCTTTTAGCTTTGAAATTCCTAATGCAGGAGGAGACTTTGTGAATACAGCTCGTGTTCAGGTCTTCACCCTGTTTTTTACCGTGATCTGGGTGAATACTCAATTCTGACTGGCTGCATGGGTGTCCGTAAAAGACATGCAAGTGATAAAGGACACCTACTTAAAGAGTTCTGATTAAACTGATGGCTTACTGTTCTAGATATGAATGTGAATCTGTTATTTCCAACACTGAGTGTAGTCCTTCAGTGCTTCGCCCTCAGAACACCACTGGATGGCATCATGGCGCTAACACACAAGCTGCAGGAAGTAAGTTACACCAAAGAGCCTCGATAGGCTCTAAACCTTCTCTGGGTACACTTTGATCTGACTTTGTTTCACAGCGATAAACGTTATCACACATCTCGTTCACTGTTCAGGTCGCTATTCAGGCTGCGGCCAACAGTAACGGCACACAAGGCGGAAAAAAACACAAGTTCGTGAAAATCTTCATATTAATTTGGGAACAATGACATGGCTGGATAGCTAGCTTGTCTTGTTGTTAAACATACTGTCAACTTATATTTACTGTTTTCCAACTGTACACAATGTTAATACCTCTCAATCTTGCTAGCATAGCATTAGCTTTCTGGGTCTGGCGATTTCAGAACAAAACCCTCAAGCTACTTCAGGGGAAATACAGGTTTCACTGCAAGAAAGTGGTGTGACTGATTCAAGATCCACAATAAGGAGGCACTTAAACAACAGTGGGTCGGGTTGCCAGAAAAAGTTATTACTGCGCAATACGATATGCTAAACAGCACCTGGACAAGCCCATGAACTTCTGGAACACAGGGCCCTATTTTAACGATCTGAAACACAAGTGTTAAGCGCAAACCGCAAGTAAATTTGTGGGCGGATCTCGGCGCTGTTGCTATTTAACCGGCGGGATAAATGGCTCTTGCGCTCGACGCAAATCTAAAAGGGGTTGGTCTGAAGTAGCTTCATTATTCATAGGTGTGGTTTGGGCGTAACGGGAAACAAACCAATAAGAGCGTCATATCACATTCCCTTTAAGAGCATGATGAACGAGGTGCGCTTGTTCCATGGCGCAATACTATTATAACGGCGCATTTACCAGGCGCGCTTCAGAATCGGTTCACAGCCGAGGAGATCGATGTTCTCGTCAGGGCCGTAAAAGAAAGAGAAGTGACATTGGGGATGGGACAAACCCACCCAAATTAGCTTCGGTTAAACATGCATATAATAATTTGGGTAAATATGGAAGCGTTATGCCTATTTTTCCCATCGTCATGGACACAACGATTTCCCTCGTGTTTTAATATTTTTCCTTATAATAATGTATCATTTGCAAAAAGGAAAATGCATCTGTGTAGATGAGAGAATCATCTATAGTGTATGCGCGTTGTTCACACTCTGTATTATGGCCAAGCATGCGCGCTTAATATAGCATCTGTAGAAATGTGAAACTTACTGAAAAAAAAACTGAATCCCCAACTGACATGACCACTGCGGCTACATGCTGATGCGATATAACCACTGTTTCACTCCGAAAGAAAACAAAAAAACATAGGGCCTTGTCAGGGTAGCCATAAAATGAGACTGGACTAACAGCCTAAATGTGGCATGCAACAGCATTTTCTGTTTTGGCAAACTCATTTTTACTCCTCTCTGCACTTTACTGTTAAAAGACGTAAGTGTTAATAATTTGGAATACAGTCAGGAGAGACTTTCATTTTAATTATTTTATTGCTGTATTTTATTTACATCTATTCGAATGAATTATTTTACAAAAAAATATATTTATTTTATATGCTGGGATATGCAGAAATATAAGTTACCAGAAGAAAGACTTTCTTTATGTCATTAAAATATGATGGAATGTGCAGAAAATAGGTTTAAATGTTCAACAATTTTCTTCAAGTCTGACACTGTTGCATTTAATTAAATTTTTGCTTGATGCAATGTGCATAAAGTTAAAATATTGAAACTAATAAAACAAGTTTTAAAAAAGAATGTTTAATTTGATTAAATTTTAGATGATGGAATATGCAGAACGAATAGAATTAGGCTGAAAGGTCTATTGCTTTATAGCCTATTCAGGTCGTGCATCATGTTTTTGAAAAGTAACTTAGTAAAGTAAAGTAATTACTTTTGAAAATAAGTAATCAGTAAAGTAACTGGATTACTTTCTTGGAGAAGTAATCAGTAACTAATTACTATTTCCAAGTAACTTGACCAACACTGATCACAGCAGACTGATGAATCTCCATGACCTGCTGAACAATACACACATCAAAACACATTTACTGACATTAAGTGATTAACAAAATACTGTTGAGACCGTTCCTTTGTTTTTACTTGCACATGTTATGTTATGTAAACCCAGCTGTGCACTTTTTTGTGCATACACGTTCCAGTGCCTTTGTTTTTCTCTGTTATATACTGTATCTTGTACTTGCTGAGTAAAGTTCTAAAATGCTTACCTTGTTCTGGGTAAATTAATATTTTGTTGTTTTCTTTTGCCTGAAGATTTTACAGTAATCAACAGCAGGGTAATGAACAAACCTTAGAAAGTATTAATTAATCTTGCTCCAAACACTGTTGTCCGTCAGTACCGCTGGAGTATTACTAAAGTGACCTTTAAACACTGGACAGTGCAAACATGACCTAATTCAGTTGACGGGAACTTCATGGCCCTTATTTGCAAATATTCAACAAGGAAAACATTAACGGTGTTTCAAAGTCCCGTTTCTAACAAACCAGAGCTAAATTAAATATCTAAAATATCCTGTTGTGAGTAACACTGTTGATTTGACTGTTTTACTCTAAATCGGTGGTTGTCAGATCAGTAACACATAGCCTATGTGACCCTGGATCACAAACCAGTCGCATGGATATATTTGTGGCAATAGGCAACAATACATTGTATGGGTCAAAATTATAAATTTTTCTTTTATGCCAAAAATCATTAGGATATTAGGTAAAGATCATGTCCCATGAAGATATTTTGTACATTTCCTACCATAAATGTATAAAGCAATTATTTTTGTGAGTGAATGCAGCACAATCGCAAACATAAATGGACAAATTTAAAGGCGATTTTCTCAATGTTTCAAAATTTTTGGAACCTTCAGATTCCAGATTTTCAAATAGTTTTATCTCGGCCAAATATTGTTCTATCCTAACACACTGTCACCGGCCTCAGACCTAGGGGATATCTGGGCTGGCAGCAAAGGACACACAGGCAGTGAAGCGCTATGTAAGCTACCTATGAAAACACTGCGGAACAATAAGAGACAGACAAAATTAGTGTTGTTCCCTTTACTTCTGAGATAGCACCTGGCCGGGAGAATGCTAGTCTCTATCATAGATATCCATAATAAAGGCTAGATGTGTCGTCCGCACTGCTGGCCAATGAAGGTCGATGTCAGCACCTGGCGGCCATCTTGTCACAGTCAGCTCGCTCACTCGTAACATTGTGTTATAATGGTGCATGTACTTTTTAAATAACCATAACTTGCAATTTTTTCTACCGATTTTCAAATGGTTTGGTTTGTTATAAACGTCAGAGATGTACAGGCCCGGATTGGCTAATCGGGAGCACCGGGAGAATTCCCGGTGGGCCGGTCTGTTTTATTGGCCAGGAGGGCCGGTGTTGTCATGGCACTGGGTTGAATGCTTTATAGAGGCTCCAGTCACAGCTTTCTGAGTGTATATTTTTCTGAGTATATAATGAACGTTGTGAAATAATTACCTGGTGCATATCGCGACGAGTCGATAACCGACCTCATAATCTGAGCTGCTTCAGTAAACACCGCTCGTCGGCAATGGTAAAATGTTTGAAATGAGCGATCAAAGCGGATTTATGTTCACAGAAGCGCGAGCCGCGACCCGCGCGCGAATCCCAAACGCGACGCTTCACGAGATATGCAAGTGGCTAAACTAAACAACTGTTTTTATTACGAAAGAAGTTTTAAACGGACGACAGAAATAATCAGTTTGTGGTAGATCAGGTAGAAGAATGAGAGGACATGGAGATGATCGAGAGATGAGAGCAGGTAGAGGAATAGCCTTGCAGCCCAGAATGAGAATAACTTTATTACAATGGATTCCTATTTAACACAGATATAGGCTACATATGTTCTTTGCCATTGATGACAGTGTAAAAATAAGCTCAATTTAACAACAGCACCTATATATATATATATATATATATATATAGATCAGTAAGATTTATTTTTATTTTAAATGAAGTCTCTTCTGCTCACCAAGGCTGCTTTATCTGATGAAAAAAAAATGACAAACAGTAATATTATAAAATATTATGACAATTTAAAATGACTGTTTTCTTTTTTAATATATTTTAAAATGTAATTTGAAAGCTGAATTTTCAACATCATTACTGTTGCTGATTACACATCAGTTTTCAGTGTCACATGATCCTTCAGAAATCATTCTAATATGCTGATTTATGCTCAAAAAACATAAATTATGATTTTAAATTTTTTCCCCCAAAATTCTATGATGAATAGAAAGTTCAAAAGAATAGCATTTATTTAAAATATAATCTTGTCTAACATTATAAATGTCTTTACTGTAACTTTTGATCAATTTAACTCATCCTTGATGAATAAAAGTATTTTCTAATTTCTTTTCTTTTCCCCAAAAAATAAAAAATAAATTCTTACTGACCCTAAACTTTTGAATGGTAGTGATTAATGTTACAAAAGCTTTCCATTTCAGATCAATTCTGTTCTTTTGAACTTTCTATTCATCAAAGAATCCTGAAATAAAAATGTAAAAAACTGTTTTCAACATGGATAATAATCATAAATGTTTCTTGAGCATCATATTATAATAATTTCTGTAGGATCATGTGACACTGAAGACTGGAGTAATGATGCTGTAAATTCAGCTTTGATCACAGGAATAAATTACACTTCACTATATATTCACATAGAAAACCGCTGATTTAAATTGTAATAATATTTCACAATATTACTGTTTTTTTTTTTTTTTTTTTTTTTTTTTATCAAATAATTGCAGCCTTGGTGAGCAGAAGAGACATCTTTTAAAAACATAAAAAATCTTACCGATCTAAAACTTTTGACCGGTTGTGTATATGGGTCTCGTATATTGCCATTATTATTGTATAAATATTTGTATACCTCGAATGTGTTTATTTTTCCCCAGTACTGGGACTTTTCTGTTTGTATTACTTCACTTGTCTGGGTGGGCATATGCCCCCTAACCCCCCTAGCAAAAGATCACTTTTCGGACCTCTGTATTTATAATGCCCTATGTACGGCTATTGCACTGAATAACAAGGCTGTACAGAACACTGCACTATTGCAGACTTATATACTGAGGTTTCAATTACATTATTTTAATATTAAGTCAGGAACTAACGTGGGCCGGTCTAAGGCATGAAACTCCAGGGCTGAAAATGAGTCCCACTCCGGCCCTGGAGATGTAGTTATGACACTGCAGCGCAGTCTCATCCCAAGACGTCATATAACTGACGTCTTGGGACGTCTTTTGACCATACGTCAATATCCGCCTTTTTAGGGTACCCTTAAACGTCGGTTAGATGACGTTATCGGATCCTAACTCTACCCCAGGCCTAAACCTACCCCTAAACCTACCCTGTCACCTAACTGACGTTAAAGGTAAAGCGTCAGTTGTATGACGTCCCAGGATCGTCATATAACCGACGTTTAAGGGTACCCTAAAAAGGCGGATATTGACGTATGGTCAAAAGATGTCCTAAGACGTCAGTTATATGACTTCTTGGGATGAGACTGTGTTAGACACTGCTGCACACTTATGAATAATAAGTGTATCAATAAACAATCATCCAGAATTATAGCCACGTTAATAACGTTTGTGAGAAACCAAACCGTTTGTTAATCCGTCAAGATTTTAACGAGATCAGAGTATTTGTGTTCGTGCTGATCATTCACCTTACTTCAGATACCACAGAGCCCGTCAGCTTGCCTGTGACAAGATGGCCGCCAGTGATGACGATAGAGACTCCGCTATAAGACATCTAGCCTTTATTATGGATATCTATGGTCTAGGGTGCTCCATAGGAGCGCCCAGGCGCCATCTGCTGTTGTGGTGGTGAACTGACATAATTCTTTTGATGTTCGCATAAAGAAAAAATAGGGGGGTGTCGGTTTTCAATTAATTATTTGATCAAACATTTTATAACACCCTTTACAAAACCATATTTTTTTTTTTTAAAAAGACCCATGTGACTGGTTTTGTGGTCCAGGGTCAAATTATGATCAAATTGAAGTGTTGCTAACATGTGAATCATCTATTCTTGCCGTTCACAGTAAATGTAAGAGCGTGGGCAATGCCTTAAGGGCATAATGATTAGACACACAAAGCTATAGCCTATAATACAATTGTAGATCAGAAATGAGATGTAGCCTTTAATATGGCCAAATAAAAAGAACATTTCAAATATTTTCCATGGTGGTGTGATTTACAACATTTTGAGAACCACTCGCTCTAAATACACAGAAATGTGACTCTCAGTCATAAAACAATTCTGTTCATAAATGTTGGTTTGGCGATGGTTTATTGATCTCAATGTGTGGACACTATAAACTACAGAAGAGGATTTTCAGTGTGGATGTCCTGCTTACCTCGGTTCACTTTATCTTTGCGTCAAACTGCAGTGGAATGGAGCCAAGGGGAATATTTGAGAAAAACTTTAGTCTGAGCATGCTTGTTTGCTGTCGGTAGTTTACCTTACCTGTTAAACACAGAGACAGTGAATGTACACATTCATTTTGATCCTATGTTCAAGGAAATAATCTGACCATGGCATGCAGAAATAGTAGTTGCATGCAGAGGTGGAAAGTAACGAATTACATTTACTAGCGTTACTGTAATTGACCCTTCGCGTGGAGCTTGATTGACAGGTGTTCTAACCAATCATACTTCGCCATCCGCCATTTTGTCCGAAAAAGCAGCCAGTAGAGTTAGGAGGATTTTAACTTGGTAAAATGAATATACTGACGCCTTCATGGACGCGGGAAGTAGGGGTGCTGGGGGTGCTGCAGCACCCCCTGTTGGCAAACTGATGACAATAAAATGATAAGCTTATAAATAAATCTCTGGTTGTTGTTTCTGTTCCTCAACATTTTGTATGTCATGTTTAGGGTGTGGGATGAAGAGAGGGATATTTTTAGTAATTATTTAATTAAAAATGATTTAATTTATCTTCAGTGTGTAGTATTAGCCAATCAGGTGTCTTGACGCGAATCACGAGATTACGATTCAGCCTACGCAGCACAAAAAAAAAAAAACCTAGTCAAAAAACTGCTAGTGATAGTGTTAGTTAGTCTATATCAATATCAGCGCTATAGCAATATAATTAGTTAGCTCATGGCAGAGTTTATCAGCCGGACTCC
Organism: Chrosomus eos; assembly: GCA_036326025.1. Taxonomy (NCBI): domain Eukaryota; kingdom Metazoa; phylum Chordata; class Actinopteri; order Cypriniformes; family Leuciscidae; genus Chrosomus; species Chrosomus eos. The sequence goes on along the minus strand of JAZAVI010000429.1, from coordinate 94,002 downwards.
AGAGCGCAAATCTACCTTTGGTGTACCAAAATCATCGTAAGGTAGAGACACGGTGTCTTACATCTCTGCGTCTTTTTCCTGCCGCCGTGCAGGCCCAGACAGCCTATATGACTGTGATTAGCATAACTATTATAAAGAAACGAACCTTTTACTATCATGTCCATTGATTTTGATTAATATGCGCGAGGGAGAGAGAGAGAGAGCAGACAGCGCTTATTGTGTGAAGACGTGAGGCCCAATTGCTCATCAAAACTAACTCAATAACGGCCAAAAATAGTCAAATAGCGTTCCCGGGTGTTTCCCTAATAACAATCATGTTCCAGTGGGTAAAACAATCGCGTCAACCCGTGCACTACACAAACAACCCGCGGAAACAGTGCAGGCATACGGACCTGGCAACACTGCCGGGGCGCACGCGCGCTTCTCTCTCTCTCTCTCTCTCTCTCTCTCTCTCTCTCTCTCTCTCTCTCTCTCTCTCTCTTCTCTCTCTCTCTCTCTCTCTCCTCTCTCTCTTCTCTCTCTCTCTCTCTCTCTCTCTCCTCTCTCTCTCTCTCTCTCTCTCTCTCTCTCTCTCTCCTCTCTCTCTCTCTCTCTCTCTCTCTCTCTCTCTCTCTCTCTCTCTCTCTCTCTCTCTCTCTTCTCTCTCTCTCTCTCTCCCTGTCAAAGCAACACTCACCGATCAAAAAAGGCTTTGGCGGCCGCCAAAAAGCGGACGATCCGACGGGTTTTAGAAGATTAAATACAACCCGAAACAAAACAAAAAAACAGACCCGGCCTCTATTTGAGACCAGCCTTTATTTACCCAAACCTGTCGCCACACCAGGCGTGTAAAAGAGACAGGCTTCTATTTGGGACTCGGCTATTATTTGAAGTTTTACGGTATAAAGATTGTTGCCCTTGCATCACACCCTTACTCCTCCTATAGTTCCTATGGCCACTTGGCCTGGTTTTGAGGGAGAGTAGTAATAATCGTTGCATTTATATAGCGCTTTTCTAGGTACTAGTAATTAATAGATCTAATTAATAGTAGCCTAATTAATAGGTACTAGTAATTAATAGACCCCCCCCCCCCCCCAGCCGCCACACCCAGCACCCCCTGTCGAAAATGACTTCCCGCGTCTCTGGACGCCTTTCCGCGGTTAAAACAACATTCCTTCTTATGTTCGTTCATGTTTATTTGATGCTATAAATGAACCAGAAGGAAGAGATCATCGGATCACGAGCAGCTTTAACGGATGCTCTACAGCGATCTGTCACGGCACATTAAAGAGCCCCAAAACGGTATTTATTGTTTAAATTTCTTTCAAAAAATGACCACATTTGAAAGCTGAGACTTTGTTTAATATGTTTAATATCAAAAGTAACCGAAAAGTAACCTGGTCTGTCCTGTCTGTCCGCGTGTTGTCAGTCTCCTCTCTGCTCCGCGATGTATTTTTCACTGCGTGAGAACATGGTGAGAACATGAGAGCAGCATAGCTTGTCGGAACATAGCGACAGTAACTAAGGAGGGCGGGTCTTTGCGAAGGGTCAATTGAGTGGTTTTTATTTTTTATTTTTTTATTTTTAGGCCTACTTCTACTTTAATAAGTGTAGAAGTTGGCACTGTTTGATATGCTTGATAACTATAAAAATAATTTAGGGTTAGAATATTTAAAGCTGCAATCCTCTGCCGCTATCTCTGTTTGAAACATAAAATTGCATTTTTTTTTTTAAATAGATTTTTCTTTAATTTTTAAAGCTGCAGTCCATAACGTTTTTTGTGTTCAAAATTTACAAAATGTATGAGCGAATAAATCCTGAATCCATTGTTCAAATCGTTTTTTTTTTTTTTTCTATCCTGAATCACTAACAGTACCCCTATAATAAGTGTTTATATTCAGACTATTTTAGACTGGCGGAGTAGCAGTACCTGGGAGACTCGTCATAGACATATCTCTTATTCTCTTATTACGGTACTATAATTCAGTTTGCAAATAGGCTACTGAATATAAATAGACATTTTGTTTGTTTTTCACATTTGGTCATATTTGGTAATGTTTGCAATCCTTTTTTTTTGTACTTCCACAAAAAAAAAAAGCTTAACTTGCATGTCAGTTATATTGCAAAACTCTAAGTGATTGTGTGTAATCAACAGGTCTGGACCAAAATGGTTGAATATTTACAAAATGAGAGGACTGGATCATTGCTGCACTTTCTGTGCCTCAGGGATGAGGGGGACATGTCAGACCTTTGCCATTGTTCCAGGCCACGCCATCGAGACTTTCTGGAAGCTGTTGATCTTTGGTCCCGTTTACACTGCAGGTCTTGATGCCCAATGGGCCTTAATGGCCCCTGTTACAGAAAAATCTTAGAACCGCCACTGGTGTTGACAATGGCAAATAGACTCCCCTTGAAAGATAAATAATGGAAAACAGTGACTCCTATGTTAGGTGTAGGCAATCCTAATCATATAGCAAACATAAGTTATTGTTGCTGAAAACGTCTTTAGTCTGTGCAGTCGGTCAATGTTGAGGTGAATTGATGACTGGCGAAGCCCTGAGCGTGTAATAACATTGCGGGTGGTTTTACATTGAAGTTGGTTGAAAGCCATGTGCGTGTCATCTGTAAAAGGGTGCTATATGCGTGGGCAGAAAACGCAGAAGGACGACGTGACAAAACGGCCTTATTATGACACTCTGAGATGAGAACGGGTTGGTATTTTATGTGCCAAAAACAATTGTTTAATCATTTCTCCCTCACACTCTCACCATACAAAAAAAAAATATTCACTTTATTAAGTATCCTTAAGTAAAGTTCAAGTATAAGTATACTTGTAGTAAGTATTGTAAAACCTAACAGTTACTTTAAGTGTAGGCATTTTTGATTACACAACTATAGTTTACAACTACGTTTTTCGATTGAACTGCAACTATACAAATGAACTGATAGGTATTCTGATAGTTTGCCAGTCTGGCTGAATCTGCTCTCATGGTTTAAGGCATTGAAGCACGACTTTCATAAATTGCAGTGAGCACACTAACAGAGACTTGCCCGAAGAAGAGCACACCACTGAAATAAATCATTATACATCGTTATCATTAACATTACATTGTTAAACTTAAAGAAAATATTTTTTATTATTTGTAATAAATAATGTTTTGCATTTGAAACAATATCAGAGTTTAAACAACTGCATAAGATAAGAAAGACAAAAAATCGAATCGAAACAATAGCAAAGTACATTTAACTCCATTCATTCACTGTTGTCCATCAGTATCACTGGATTTTTAATTGCAAACTTCACGTGACCTTTAAACACTGGACAGTGCAAACATGACCTTGGCCAATTTAACTGGTTGACGGGAATTTCATCGCCCTTATTTGTAAGTTATATTGGTAAATGTTTCATTATGATGTATTGGTGTATTGATCTTAATCTTCTGAACCTTATGTAAGTCGGTATCATTGGACCCAAAAGTGTTGCATTGACGACTACGAAAGCAATGCTGCACAATATGGTGTCAGGAAAGAAGGAGGTTGTGGAAGAGGAAGTTTTGATGGAACAGACTTGTGCAAATAGCAACATCTATGAGCCAATGTTATGAAGTATACAGAGAAAAAAAGTAATATTTATCTTTTAAATGGTGTTATTGAGATGCACGTCAATTTAGCAGACGAGTTTAAGGGTAATGGAAAAGTTTTATTGAGGATTACAGACAGGTGGAAAAACACAAAACTGCGTCTTTCTTCCCTCATTTTGCTCATTCGGTAGTTCTTTCAATGCTCAAAAGTGTTAACAAAGTGCTTAACATTTCATTTGACTAGCTGAATCTAGCACATCTTACACACAGAAACATGCACGAAGAATACCGTATAACACCAACGTAAAGAAATAACATTTATTTTTAACATTATGCTTATTTAGGGTAAAAACAGACTTGTGAAATGAGTGACAGTGAAGTTCTAACAAAAAGGATGGATGGAAAAAGAGAGTGAACAAATGTTTAGCAAATAAAGCTCTGTAAGGTTTTTTTCAGCCTATCTTCTTTGCATCAGTTATGCCTTCTTCATAATGTACAGGCCAGCCTTCTGCACACCCCAACACAACGTAACGAGTGGACTTCTTCCCTGTACGATATTCACATCTTGGGGGTCTCTCCCCACTTTGTAATTTGCACGTGATTACAGGAAAAGGCTGGTTGCTCTTAAACAGGTTACCGCCCTGTGGAGTTCCTCCTCTGCCACAAACTGCTTTAATCTGATTTGAATTTGCTTGTATGAAGGTGTTGACAGGTTTGCAGCCATCGTCAGCTCCAGTGATGCCTCTCTTTCTCATTTCACTGGTGCACTTCTGCTCACTCATATCAGGACCGAAATGCTGAGTGAGGAATTTTTGATAGCGGGGCTTTATATGTGGTGGTTGAGCATGAGTGGAGAACGACACACACAAGATCAGCAGCAGAATCACAGCAGACTGATGAATCTCCATGACCTGCTGAACAACACACACATCAAAACACCTTTACTGACATTTGGCTTAAAAAGCAGTTTGGTGCTTTTGACTATACTTTGTTTTCCATCTGAACCAAGACAAATTTCTTGTATATCTTATACTTGCTCAGGAAAGTTCTAAAGTTTTACAAACCCCATAAAATAAATGTGCCCCCAGAAAAACACATTCTCAATGTATGTTGCATGCTTTTTTATACGTATTTCTCAATGATTTGAAGATTATTGATTGACCATCTTTTTCCAAAAGAAAATACATGTAAAATAAAGCTTGTGAACTGATACTCACGCAGGTTACAGTCTATAGTCTGGGATAGTAAACCTCTGGCCTGTAATACGATGCACCTTCACAAAGTCCAAGTGAATGCAGTCAGGCTTAATCTTGGGGTTAGATTAATCTTCAGGTTATCTGCAGATCTCGAAGCTATCAGTCATCAGTTGGAAACAGGCTCCTCAACATCTGTGACGTGTATCAGATCTCGGGAGAATTATCAAGCAGACACAGAGACAGTGTAATACCATAACCTTCTCAAGTTTATTAAGGAAGAGGGGTCATATTTATACACAAGATAAAGCACATGTCCAGACCATCCAATCATAGACCTCAAAGATCATCCCTACCATATATAGCATATTAAGAAATATAATAACAACGGTTAAATGTATGTGCATGTCTTAAGTTCCCGTTTGTGTGCGAGTGTATAAGTGTGTCCAAGGCCTAGTCCATGATGTACACATAACATAACGACAATAAGTTACACAAGGGCAGCCTTACACCAGAATTGTCAAAAGTGGAGGCTAATTAATAAGAAAATATTAACACTTGGTGTCACAACACTAGCTTTAAAATGCCCCGGTCCACTCAGGATTTGAGTGAGCATTTAATCGTGTGACATATGAAGAGTTTCATAGTGATATACTTATCTGATGAAGATTAAGAGATAATAACCAAAGAGTAGATCATTTAAACACATTATATCAGCAACAGGCCACATGCTAAAGTGATAGATTCAGAGAACTGCTGGAGGAAAATAACTAAATGTGTCTTTAAAGTGAATAAATATTGGCCCATAACAAGGATTAATTAACTGGATTAATTTAAACTATATGTAATAAGGCAGTGGCTATATTTGCACTAAGTATAGATATCGATAGATGATATTTAAACTAAATGTGAAAATAGCATATTTTCTTTCACTGTAAAAAGTGAACGTGCAGATGTTTGCTTTAAGGAGGTATTTCTAGCTGATTCTACCTATAAATTAAAATTGTATTGTTGTAAACTAATTCAATCAGGTTTATGTAACAAAACAAGGGAATGCTGTTTTAACTTAGTTGAGTAACATTGACAATTTCCATTAAAGCTCATGGACACATTCAACACATGCACACCTGCTCCTTGCTGATCTGAGAATTTAGTTTCTATGACAAATTGTGATTTGGGGTTATTATAAACAAAGATGAAAAACACATAAAATAAAACTTTACTCTCCTAATGCAATCCCATGCAAAGCATGCTGGGAACTACAGGTACACTGCCCAGGGCTGCGTTTCCCAAAAGCATTGTGAGTAGCTAAGTTGATCGTACAGACCATTGGTGGCACAAAAAAAGCTCTACGATCAACTTTTGGGAAACACAGCCCTGGGCAGTGAATCTGTAGTTCCCAGCATGCTTTGCAAGGGACTGCATTGGGAGACGCATTCATATCTGTGAGGTTATCTTTAGCTTAAAGGCTGAATTGACCTAGCCTGTGTTACCCAGACCTTCTCTTAAATTAGCAAAAGTGGTCTTCATCTTAAAGATGAAGCATCTGCTCAACTCTCATACCCATCTCACATATATAGTGAACCCTGCCATAGGTTGTCCTCTGTTTGGCCAAAAGAGGATCTTACCCCTCATTGATAAATCACCTCATACACATTGGTAACCGATCTTTCCCATTACAAAATCGTTGACAGTTTTCTTCAACAGAGTCAAGTATATTCTGGAGCTTTGGGGAAGTGCATGCAACAACCATCAGAGCCATTTGGACTGCCTAATAGTGTTAAAACCAGGAAGACAGGTTAATGACAGCAATATTTAATAACTAAAATCCAGAAGACATCTTCAAGGCAGCAACATAGCAATCCTTAGATTTACATTTATGAAATACATAACTTGGACCCAGTCACCTCTGATAACAGATCACTCTAAATTATAATGTAGACACATGCATTTTCTGTAAAGCTGCTTTGAAACAATATGTTTTGTGAAAAGCGCTATACAAATAAATGAGAATTGAATTGAACATGTACAACATTACATTCACATTCTTTTTATTTACAATAGTAAATCAAGTTGTGTATTTTCCCCCTATTTCCTAAAAAAATTGGATTCATTGTAATTAAGTAAATGATCTTTGAAAAGCTTGAAAAACATCATACTTTCGTAGATTGATGTATAAATTTGTTCATGCTTGACAATCTTATTGCCTTATTGAATCAGGAGGGTGATTCGGTCAGTCTTGGAAGGAAAATGTTATAGCAACACGTCCATTCCAGCTATTTAATTTCTGCTTCCTTTAAGTCATCCATGTTAAAATCGGGTTATTTTTTAATTGTTTTTGTTTTTTAGTTACGTCAAGCTTGAGGAGGATATAGTCAAAGCGATATCCTATATTATAGTCACAGATTCTGAATCGGAAGATCAAATTTGTAGAAAATATGATTCCTACTCAAAGAAGTGACCGTACACTTTGAGGATGAAGATGTGACATTTAAATTTCTGTTTCTTTGTTTGGATTAAGGTAAGCCATTTGCAGGCTTAAGTTTGTAAATAATGCTCTATTCACTTCTGCACTTTATTTTTCAGTAATAAAAACATAATTTAAATGTTTCTTTTCACTTTGGAAATAACTTGCAATGTAAAAGCATGTGGATCCACCAACACCACAGTGCACAGCGCCATCTACTGGTTGAACAATCATTAGCTCACATTTGTCTCCTTCATTCACTGTTGTCTGTCGGTATCACTGGAGTTATTGCAAACCTCACGTGACCTTTAAACACTGGACAGTGTTTGGTATAGGCCTATAGTAGAGGAAACCATTAATGATGTTTCAAAGTCCAGTTTATACCAGACCTGAGCTCTTTTATAAAATATAGTGATTCACACTTATTTGATTGTTTTACTCTAAATTGGTGGTTGTCAGATGAAGTAGCACATATGATCAAATTGAAGTGTCACTCACATGTGAATCATCTATTCTTGCAGTTCACAGTCAATGTAAGAGTGTGGGCAATGCCTAAGGGTCTAATTATTAGACACACAACGCTATAATAACATTGTAGATCAGAAATGAGTTGTAGAATGGAAAACAAACATTTTTCAAATGTTTTTTTTTTTGTTCACAGTGGTGTGATTTACCATTCAGCTGCAAGTCAATCCAGCAGACGAGTTTAAGGGTATAGAGAAGTTTTATTGAGATTACAGACAGGTGTAAAAACATCTGTGTCTTTCTTCAGCCCAGTCTCATCCCAAGGCGTCATAACTGACGCTTTTGACCATGTTTGACCATGCGTCAATATGCCGACGCACATGGCACCCTGAAGCCTTGTTTATACTCGACGCGTCCGCACGAGCGCGAGTCTCCGCCGACTGCGCGCGCCCCTCTCCAAACGGACGAGGCGTTTATACTTGACGCGCTCGCCGTTGTGCTATTCTGTGAAACGACAGGGGGCGACTCGGAGTAATTCTCCTCTAAACCACCAGGAATCAGCAGTGAAGAAGTAGTTTGCCGTTTATTAGTAGTTTATTAATTGCTGATTCATAAAAGAGTAATACATGCAGTAGGTTTATTGTAGCCTACTTTCACTGCATGTAAACTAAACAACTGAAGCCTTATTGAAGAGTGTTTAACCCTTGTGTTATGTTCCGGGTCAATTTGACCCGTTTACATTTTCTAGTTGTTGGAAATACAGGTTAACATTTGTTTTTTTTCTTGATATTTTGTGACTTTTTCTCATTTATCATGATGAGCATGCATGCAAAGTTTCAACATGCTGATGTGTTTTGACATATACAAACAAAATTACTGTTACGTTTGTGCAACTGTACCGACCCCAAATAATACAATTTCTTGGTTATATTTTGTTATTTTTTTTTTTTTTTACAGCCTTATTAAGCTAAAAAATTCGCTTTTCCACACTTATTTCAATACAGAAAAATATTTTGTCAGCCACAGATGGTAAAAATTAGCTATCATTTATCTTTTCAAGCTACCTGAAATAATATTAAACCTTTGTTTTTTTTTCTTGATATTTTGTGACTTTTTTCATCTATCATCATGAACATGCATGCAAAGTTTGAACATGCTGCTGTGTTTTGACATATACAAACAAAATAAATATTACGTTCGTGCTGTTCGCGGGTCAATTTGACCCTCATAGGCAGCCATTCAAAAGCAACTGTACAGACACTGTATGCCAGGGCACTTCAACTCCAGTTCTAACGTGCAAGTGTATCTAAAAGTGCTCTAACCCTAATCAAACACACTTGAAAAAGCTAAAATAACAGTGTTTAATTATTTATAATTTTTTTTGCAAATTACAGATGAAAATCTTTGTCAGACACAGATAGTAAAATAAGCTCTCATTTCTATATTCATCTGAAATACCTAGCTTTCAACCAAAACTTTTATGTAGGATTTTCAAATGCAGCATTACAGAGACATTTGTTATAAAATATAAAAAAACATTTATTATATGTAAGTGTTTGTTATGTTTGGTTTCTCACTCCCCTGTGAGTGAATAATGAGCTTTCCCACAATTTTGCTCAGTGTGGCACGAGACTTCAACATAGAAAGCAGAAAAAGTTAGCTCCCAAAGATTGACAGTAAAATAAGTAAGTTCACAGGTTTTTGACTGTGATACTGATACAGATAAAGATGTTTCAGTGTTAGAGGATGCTTCAGAGATTGAGGAAAATGTTGTTGAAGATACAGAAAATGAATGAAACTAGGGAAACTATAGGGAACTAGGTCTTAGGAAACTAGGGAAAGTTATCTTAGGAAAATTAAACATTTTCATTATACATCTAAATTTAATTGTTCAGTTGTGATGTTCAAAGCATAAAATGTAAAAAAAAAAAAAAAAAAAAATTAATGTAAAATATATGCAAAAAAGTAATCTGTTTATTTTCAAAATAAAACTGTTTTAAAAAATGGTTAATTTTTTTTTCATGAATCATATTTTCAGATATATTGTTTTGTAATGTTTGACAAATGTTGAAATTAAAAGTTTACAGTTTGTATCTAAATCTTTGTTGTTTTTCATAGTGTGATTTTCGAGGAATTGTATTGAATCCAATTAGGGTCAATTTGACCCGGACCAGACGGGGTGTGCACAGAATTCGAACAGATTACAAGGGTTAAACCTTAATTTCATCAGCAGGTCTTACTTCTGTTATTGTATGCTTATTTTGTAAATGTAACCATTAGACAAGTGCAAACTGGGTGCTTAATGCAAATGTGTTCCTATTCACAAAATGAGAGGCTTTTATGGTCGCCCATCAATGCAAATGTATCGGTGTAGCCTATAGAAGGATCATAAACATGCTGGTACAGACGTACCAGTTCGGCCAGATTCGGCTGGAAGTCGTTCATCTTCGGATGCGGCGCCGCGCGCGAAGTTACAAAAAGTGCCGTGCACACCGCCAGGCGAAATGGGGTCTTGCGCACCCAATGCGCACGACCGCCCACACCGCAATGACGTCATTTTTGCCGCGCGCGCTTCGCACTCTGGCGGACGCGTCGAGTATAAAGGCCAATTTATACTTCTGCGTCGAGTGTACACCGTAGTGTAGGGCGTAGGCTACGCACGTAGGCGATGCCATCGTGAGCATTTATACTTCTGCGTTTAGGTCTGCGTTGCTCTGCAGTACAGCGCCGAAACACTAGTTGGCAGCGGAGGGTTTTAATGTTCCACTGTGTTTAGATTCCGCGCGGTTCCTAGAGAAGAAGAAGATTCCTCGCGACTGTTTTGAGTTTAGGCTACTACAAGCAATGGCGATTGAAAGAGAGCGGATCACATTGGAGTTGGAGCTTATCGAGGTGGAAAAGCAGTAAGTTTATTTTTTTTTAACAGTTTCGCTGTACTTAGAATTTAAAAATGGCGGGCGGTGCAGAAAAACACGCCGGAAATGCGTAGGAGGAAACGCGATGCTACCAAGCCGACCAATCACAGATCTTGCGGTCCGCGTCGCCGCGACGCGTAGTTACATTTTTGAAGCCTGTTTTATGCTTCTGCGTCGAATCGACGGCGTACACGCGCAGAGCCCTCTGCGTCGCCGCGAACCCCTCTCCTACCCCTACGCCGTAGCTCGACGTGCACCTCCAAAAAATTGTAACTACGCGTCGAGGCGACGCAGACCGCAAGGGCTGTGATTGGTCAGATGCACCGCGATGCAACGCAACCTGACGCAGAACCATAAAACGGCAACGACGCCGTAGGAGTGACGCCGTAGCTACGCCGTGGAGTTGACGCAGAAGCATAATGAGGCCTTAAAGCCTGTTTTATGCTTCTGCGTCGAATCGACGGCGTACCCCCACAGAGCCCTCTGCGTCACCGCAACCCCTCTCCGACCCCTACGCCGTAGCTGGACGTGCACCTCCAAAAAATTTTAACTACGCGTCGAGGCGACGCAGACCGCAAGGGCTGTGATTGGTCAGATGCACCGCGATGCAACGCAACCTGACGCAGAACCATAAAACGGCAACGACGCCGTAGGAGTGACGACGTAGCTACGCCGTGGAGTTGACGCAGAAGCATAACGAGGCCTTGAGGAGGTGCGCGTCAGGTTACGGCGAAGGGTACTGGGTGATTCTCTGAATTGGGTGCCCTTCAAGTCCCCCAAACTTACTTCAAAGATTTTCAATTGAAGGAAATCACAAAATGCATTTTAACGCTGTCAGTTAATAGAACAGGTACCTTTGCATTATAATGCAACACAATTGCTTTAAAAAATAAAATAATTTAAAGATAATGGGTTGCCTAAGTAGTAGACAACAAGCATGTTTGCATGTCCTCACTAACCATCATTACATTTTCATTGAATATCAAACAAATAAAAAGTGCAATTAATACCAAAATGTTGCTGCTAATATAATCATATGTTGGTCTACTTTAACTAAAAAATACATATATTTATAAAAATGAATTAATTATATATGAAATTGCAATATTTATACACGTCCTCCAGTTTGTTTTCAACCCCGTCACGCCATACTATTTACCCCCCTATACAAATAATGGATCAATCCCTGTGGCATCACATCCAGGAAGTGACATCACACAAGTCTCTTGAAGAACATAGTGCAAAGAAAGGCAAGTGTCAGTATCTTTTCTTACCTATATTTCATGTTTTTCACTGTCAGATTAAGATCGTCAGGCTCAACATTTCAACTCTGTTGTATGACTAAATGATAGTAAACAACGGTTTAAGAAGAATTAAATAATAGTTTTGCAAAACATTACAATTTTATGATGTCCTAAATGCCATGTGGTTCTACTGTCTTAGCTAAGTATGGAGTTATGGCTACTGTTAGCCAAAAACTTCAACCCCATCACATTCAACCCCGTCACATTTTTATTATAACAGGGTTGAATTGTTGTGACAGGGTTGAATGTTTGACACTTCTTAGTAGATTACTCAATTGTAGACTTGTTGTATTGTGATGTGAACTGTCAGAATAATCAATTATGCTATTTTATGTTCAATATTTTCAGACATCCCAATGGCAAAAACAGCAGCAGAGAGGCAAAGACAGTACAGAGCAAGAAGGGATGCTGCAGACGCAGAGAGAAGGGAAAAATATCTCTGGAGTGAGCGTGAAAGGTGGAAAAGGGACACAGAGGCAGGGAAAAAGAAAAAATTAAGCAATCTGGGTGACCGAAATAATGATCATCACTTCAACCCTGTTATAATTTTCAACCCCGTTATGCTGATTCAACCCTGTTATTTGATAGTTTTTATTAATATTTTCGTGATAAGAAGACAAATTAGGTCAATGTTTGTTTTGCTGTGTGTAGAATTTACAGGACAGTCAGAAAAGATATGAAAGCCTGATTAAATCCTAATGTTAATGCATATTTTGTGATAAGATATGAAGACCAATGTTAGTTACAGTTTTCATGACCTGATTTGGTATTCAAATGGTGAGTATTTAAAAATAAAATTCTACATGCAATAAATGATATCAAACAAGGGACATCTCATTGAAAAGCTTCTACAAGAATTTACTTGAAAATCTTTTTAATCATAATTACACAGGGTCCAAGTGGTCTGTGACGGGGTTGAACTCCAAAACAACTTTCAGTAAGAAAAAACACTCCATATCGATTAGAATTTCATGCCTGAGGTGGGAAAATGTATTTTCTTAAAGGTTTGACTTATCCACTATCACATGAAATGATCAAAAATGTAACTATTTGAGGTATATATAAAAAAAAAGGTATGACCCAAAAGGCACCCATCTCAGAGAATCACCCTACTGCGAAGGGCACGCGTCTGTGCGTGTGCTACGCCGTACCTACCGCGCGCACCCGACGCAGAAGTATAAATTGGCCTTAAACCAGGCTTTAAGTATGGCGCGTTTTCCGTGCCAAAATCAAACATTCGAACGACCGACCGAACGTCTATCCGAACGTGTTGTACTTTTGAGCGTCTGACCGAGCGGGATGACCCACGTGACGACCTGACGTGACGTCAACGTCTTGAAATTATCCGTTTTTTAGCCATGCAAGTATCCAAGATGATGTGTAAAGACTATAAATGGACATACAAGGCAATACATATACATATTGTACCCCTAAAACAACACCAACACATTTTTTCTGAACCCTGTGCATGTGAGATTATGTGTTTTACTTTCAAAGAGCAGAAATACTGTAGGCTAGCCTATATACAGACATGCAATAGTCTTAATTTGACCAATATAATCATTTTAACTAGTTTTTATTAATTGCATTGCCTAATGTAAAGTCAAAAACACTCGAAATTAATAAATGTAGCCTATCATTTAAAAAAACAGATCCAGAAGGTTTCCATAAATATAGGCCCTAAATACGCCTATTAGATTTATTTCTTTGGAAATGTATATAATAATATGAATAATATATATATATATATATATATATATATATATATATATATATATATATATATATATATATATATATATATATATATATATATATATATATATATATATATGCACACACACTTATATTTTAAACTGTTGTGACCTGTGCATCTACAGTTTAAAATAATTGCACAAAAAAGCTAATATGAAATATTGTTACTGAAAGTTCTATATAGCATAATTAAAATTATTTAGCCTATTTATTTTTCCAACAAATGTTACAAGTCCAAAAAAGTCCATACTGTCATGGTGCTCTTCGGTCACTTTTGACCAAACAATTTTCTGTTTTAATTAAAAAAATTCACAATTATACATAAATGAACTGGTAGGGCAACATGAGTGTAACATACTTTTCAATTAGAGTTTTTTACTGTAACCTTTTTGGCTTTTGGAATTGGACTACTGTATTTTTACACTATGTGGAAGTGCTGAATATACAGACATTCATTACGTAGCTACTATACAATATTCAGTACAATACTATACTTGCAGTGCATACAGTGTACGATTTATTCACCTTACTACTGTCAGTAGCAATTACTATAGCCTACTTTTTTTTTTTTACATAAAACTGCAAAATTGCAAAATTGATTTGCAATACACTTTTTCTGTAACTGCTTACTTTGGATTCTGTGTATAAAAGTGAAATCAACGCATATTGACCTCGTGGGTTTTTGTGAGAGGAGTTTGATTTTGAGATAGCGGATTTTGGTGATATAGTGACATTTATAGTGCGATTTGTTTAGTTATATTTAGGCTTACATTTAAATTTACACAACACATTGACTGATAGTCTAGACACAGAGTATACATATAGTGACACATTAATATAGATATAAATATATATAGACAGCTAGATTAATAGATAGATAGATACATATATAGATAGATTAAAGATATATAGGCTACATATATAAATACATCAGATCATAGACACATATTATAGATACATATCGAATTAAATAGATAGATTAGACATACATATCTAGATAGATTTGGATAGATAGATAAATGGAGGCTCTCCAGAAGAGATGCCGTACATCTGTGGTGTGGGAGCATTTCCATTTAGAAACCCCAAATAAAGTGAGATGTGTGTATTGTGATCGGCAGCTCGCCTACTGCAACAATACATCATCCATGATGCGCCATTTGAGGAGCACTCATCCTGCCATTTTGCAGGGTGCAGAGGATGGCATTCCCCCTGTACCTAGGCCTGCTACTGACACTGCTGGGCCATCTAAGCAATGCATTGTTTGAAACACAGTAGAAACACAGGACAGTTTATGGGAACTTTTTGATACTCGTATCCATCAAACCCAGATGATACACAATGCTACAGCTGATGCCACAATGGAAGTGAAAAAATACATCAACGATGCGTTTTTTGCCCACAACTCATGATCCACTAACTTACTGGAAAGAGAGAGCAGTAATCTTTCCTCATTTGTATGTCCTAGCTAAAAAATATCTTTGCATGCCAGCAACAAGTGTCCCTTGTGAGAGGATTTTTTCAAAGGCTGGAGAAATTATCTGTAAAAAAAGAAGTATAGGCTAAGTCCTTCCACAGCAGAGAAATTAATATTTTTGAATAAAAATATGTAAAAAAGTGAGACATTGTGGCTTGATTTATTTTTATTAATATTCATTTTGCATGAGCAAAATAACAT
This sequence comes from Chrosomus eos, assembly GCA_036326025.1. Lineage (NCBI taxonomy): Eukaryota > Metazoa > Chordata > Actinopteri > Cypriniformes > Leuciscidae > Chrosomus > Chrosomus eos. Next base: position 78,668 of record JAZAVI010000429.1, on the reverse strand, counting down.
TATTCACAGTAAGAAGCCTTTAGGTTACAAGATTCACATATTAGAAAAGTGCAATAATAAAAAAACAACAAATTTCCATGGCTCGTCAAGGTTGTTTTCAGATCAACACATGCAAGTGACCACTAGGTGTCACCGTGGAGACGGGTGTCGGATTGATTCGAAGCCTCGAAACAATACGAACCATTTGGTTCAACTGTTTCATTGCTTCATGAAGCCTCGATCTGCCCTGAGCCCACAGCCTAAACACAGTCACCACCACTCTTCTGCCTAATGGTAACTACAAAATTCAAAAACATTACAGAAAGTCCTCTAAGTTTCTAACATAACTGAACATTAAACACTAACATTAACTAACAACATCTTTCCATTTACTGAAAAACACATAAAATAACACTTTTTCCCTAAATTGACCCCTTTTAATGCAGTCCCTTGCAAAGCATGATGGGAACTACAGATCCACTGCCCAGTTAGATGTCAACAACAATGATTCGTGTAGTTTTCACACAAATGAATTAGGTTGATTGAACACAATTAAATTATGTTGTGACAATATTAAACAATCGTGTTACTTTTGCTTATTTTAATTAATTATTTTAACAAGAGGCCAAAATTCATGTTTTGAGTGACATCCAGTTAAGACGAACGAAAAATATTTATGTTGACTCAATAAAAAAAAATTTGGTAAACCAATTTTTTTTTTTATTACATTGATTACATTTAATAAAATTAAGCTGGAATCATTTCTATGAAGGATTGTGTCGTATATGCTCATTTTAATTAATGAAATTGAACAAAGAGCTAAAATCATTTTTTTGAGTGAAGTTAATCGATCCACCGCTCGAATAATAGCTTAGGCCTATGTAAAATGTTACATTGTTTGCTAGCTGGTATAATAATCTCATCTCTGTTAATAATTCTCAACATTAATTCCATTGGTATGATCGATTGTTTTCCATATTTTTTCTTTACGGTATCCTTGAAAGGGGGTTTGATTTGTCAAATTGTGGTGGATCAATTGAATTATCCGCAATGTCACCCGCCATTTTTAATGCACAAGCTCTTAAATTCGAATGGATTCTGATTGGCTGTCAGTGTGTTATCGTTCAACAGCTAGGAAAACAATCTGAAAGTGATCCCAACGACATTGTTCCTTTATCTCTTCATCTTTATTTATAGTCGTGCTGACTCTGCTATTATTTTATTTTAAAAATTATATCATAGTTATTGTTATTGGTGTGAACAGGCCTTAAGCTGCTAAGACTAACTAGCAAGCTTGCTGGCTAACATACTAGAACATTCAATTATGTAGCCTATATTTTGTGGGTATATTTTTATAGCGCTCAGTTGCCCTTTGTCTGGTCTCTTTTGTAATCCTAACAGATTCTCTCTTGAAGTACAAGAGGCTTTAAAATCTCCATACACCTCATCTCAATTATCTCACTGACCAAAGTAATATCTCACATTGCAACTTAAATTGTCTACCTCAATCAGACAAAACCTTTAGCAGAGGAAATTGGATCATTTAGTTTCCCTTACCATGGTTTAATCAACAAAGCCACTATAGACACTTTTTTAAACAGTGTAAGATAAGTTTTTCAGAAATGTTTGGTGTTGTCTGATACCATATGATCAGTTTTACTGAAGTAACAATCACTAAAACTGTTGGTGAAAGTGAAATAATTTATAACCTGATGATTCAATGTCCACGATTATTTCTGACTATGCAAACATATTTTGGAGACATAAATTCCAGCTGTTATGAATAAATCATATATTTGTAATAATATTTATCACATAAATACACAGAGATTTTTCAAGTCAATTTCCTTGTTTCAGAAGAAAAAAAAAGAAAAAAAAAACATATTGTGGGTTTAAAGGCACTTTTTCCACCTTGGCTGATGTAAAGTTAATGAAAACAGAAAGAGAAATAGTCTATAAATATATTCTTACAAAAAAAACTTTAGTGTAAGAATATAAAGCATTTGGTTCCACTTATTACTTGATGGTTAAATCTGAGGTACAGGCTTGAGGAGTTTAGCATTTATTTGGTTTGACACTTAAAATGAGTCTCTATTGATTACAAATATTTACATATTTAAAATGAGCACCATACAAAAGAACAAGAGTATTGCCAACAGAAAGAACCAAAGTCAGCTTGCTGAAGACTACACTGGCCAAATCATTTCCATCAAACAGTGATAATATTCTACATATCAGCAAAATACAATAATGCCATGAGTTTAAAAAACAATCACACTCATAAAAACCCAGCTGAACACAATCAGACACGAGATGCTTGACAAACACAACTGAATATAATTCATGACCAAAACTGAATGAGACACAAGATAACAAAACACAGATAAATAACATATCTCTTCATCTTCCTACTCACAACAAATAACATGAACTAATAATCAGCACCTCATAAAATATCTAAATTTAACCATTTCATTGTGACTCATTTTTGCACGTTTTAACAATAAAGATACAGATATATACCTACCAAATGTATGAAGACATACTATGATTTAATTGCTATAAAAATGGCATTGTTTTGTAACATTCCTCCTGACAACATCGCACCAAGTATTTTCATAAATGCTCTAATGCACCAATTTTAAAATAAATATATGAATATGAATAAGCTGCACCAAGATAATCAAGGCGGTTTTGGTTCTGGTGTAGATGCTGGACAAATAAAAAGCCATGCTATTCACAGTTGGTCAACCAGTGTTTTCTGATGAAGGTGGATGACTAAGGGTTAATGTTAATGTTTAAACACCAGCAAAATATTGATACCAGACTTTTCCAGTTACAGCAACAATACCAGTAAAAACACCTAGTATTAGTAGTGCGGTAGAGCACATACGTCCTCTGAGACTGCGAGGAGTAAAACCTGGGTCATAATGCCTGTCTTGGTGAGGTATTTCTGGAAATGCAGTCAGTTCAGTGAGGATGTAAACAGGCAGGACATTATGATTGATGTGTTAAACCAGGTCAGTGCATTAGGTCGTATAATGAAAATCACAAGATAATCACTCACTGTTCCTGTCTGTATCACATTAACAGCTTTAATAAACCTTTATATACTGAGAAACATCTAGCACTCGCCATTTAAAGGTGCAGTAAGCGATTTCTGAGAAAAGTGGATCAGATCGAGCACCAAAATACACTTGGAGCAAATCAGCATAAGGGGCGTATACACTCGTGATGGGTCGAGGTGCCTGTGTTGTGTTCATGAAATTGGGGGCGGAGCTGTTGAGATAAAGGGGCAATCCTATTGGGTAGGGGCGTGTTTGTCTTGGTGATTTCAAATATCAATAGAGTTTCACAGAAATTTATGTTCTCTTAATTTGTCATTTAAATAACTAAAATAAACCTCCATCAAAACCGTTTTTTTGTAATAGGTGAAATTTGACTGGTATTGGTATTGAAATCCCAACCCGATCACACTAAATGCGTCTTTATAGCACGCATGTGTATTGTCGTGTAATTTATACGCTAAAATGAGTTTTTACGTGCATAGGATACGCATTGGTTGGTTAGGGTAGGTTTAGGTGTGGTGTGGGGTGCGTGTGTATTATACGCTTGGGTAGAATTAGTGGTGTGGGGTGCGTGTGTATTACACGCAAATGAACTGCGTATCAAATGCATGCAAAAAACGGCATCTCATATGCACATAAAAACTCATTTTCGCGTATAAATTACACGACAATACACCATGCGTGTTATAGAGACGCATTTACGTGAGAACAGGCTGTGAAATCCTGGAATCGAGACACAATTACTCTGTGAGCGATGAGAGTTTCAGCTGATCTTCTCTCCATCATTTCCTAATTCTCTTCAGTGTCCCTTTCAATGAAAGTATCAAAATGATAAATTATGTTACATTGTTTGATTGGCTGCGTCAGTCTGAGTCTGATTGTCGGAATCCTCCTTTTTAAAGGAATGTCATTCGGGTCACGTGGTGAGTTATCACAAGTCATCATTTTCCTGTAGGAAAACACAGATTCACAGATGGTTAAAGGGGACATATCATGAAAATCTGACTTTTTACATGTTTAACCCTCCTATTATCTTTGGGTCAATTTGACCCCATTCAATGTTTAACGTCTGTAAATACATGATTTTTGTTAGTTTTTTTGCTTCAAATTGAATGACTTTTCCTAATTTAATGGGGACAACTCTGTAAACATAAAATTAACCTGCTGATATTTTTTCAATGTCCTGTACACATTTTGTAGCATCGGTGTTCCTTGGGGTCAATTTGACCCCAGGCTCTTTTAGCTGTAGGCATATATAAAACAGAAAAAAATATTAAAATTTCACACACATTTGTTTTGGTTGTTTTATTGAGGTCAATATAACATGTTAAAATGTATAATGTTCATTATAATTTTACATACCGTATTCAATATTATATAAAAAAAAAGTCCCTCTGTTTTAGGGCTCTAACCTAACATAACCATATCTGTAGTATTGCGAGAACCACTAGTAAGTCACATGACATGTGATATAATTCTCATGAGAACTAATAATTCTTTCCTGTGCCATGGGGGATTGGAAAACATCATTTTTGTGAGAACTTTGATGTTTCCAGTGCCATGGGGAGGGAAAAACATAATTTTTGCGAGATTGACCCCAAACATAACTCGTGTTACTATCCTTGATAAAATAAATAATTGTTCTTTCCAAATGTTGTAGATTACAAAAATTTATACTTAGAAATATTATAAAACAAATAAAACATCAGATATATATATATATATATATATATATATATATATATATATATATAACTTTTCCAATTTTAGGTCAATCAGTAATTTTCAATCAGATTTTATGGTGATTTGTAAATTTGTCCATAGACGTGCAATGGGTATTGTGGATGTATAAGGGGTGGGGAGGGGGGCGGTGGGTGGATGTCAACTTAAAATGTTATTTAAGTAGTCAACAAAGACATACATTACCTGAGACACAAACCTTTGTAAAAAAAATCATATTCTGGAGGTTTAAATTACTGGGGTCAAATTGACCCCAGTGGATAAAAAATGTTATCAGATTTGAGGGTAACAGGAGGGTTAAGTGCTATAATCGGGTCCCCTGTGCATTTACCAACCCAGAAAACATGAAAAGTGATAACTTAGTAACTGTGTTTTGGTAAACCTTTCTCAGTAAGTAAGCATGTCAAAAAATAAGCCGATCAGATTTGTGCCCCTTCTGACGTAGGAAGGGGATCTTATTATAATATTACCGGCCCTTAATCTGCAAGTTTCCACCCACGGCGCCGCCATTTGGTTTTCGCAAGCAACAACAGTGTAACAGTCCTAACGCAATGACAAAAGTTTCGAGCAAAGCATGCAAACTGTTCTGTCATCGCTGCACAGACGAGCACACAACACTATTAAGAGTCCCAGACTCAGATGAGACAAGCAGTGGATTAATTTTACTTTCAACGGAAATCCCCCAGATGAATCAATGTAACTCCACAACAACTACATAAATGTCTCCACTAACCATTCAGAAACATCCAGGTGTATATCTAAAAGTTGTAACCTCTTCCTGAATCACTCCGCAACTGGTTTTGCTGAGATTTTGGATAAGTAATGTTATTTGCGTGGTTTGTTATTCCCGGAGTATCTGAAGCTTGTGTAAATGATCAACCGTCTTCTGAACGGAGGCTGGCTGGGAGCAGCAGCTCATTTGCATTAAAGAGACACACACAAATGGCGCGTTTTTGCTCACACCCAAAAAGGGGCAAATTTGACCAGCTATAATAAATGTGAAATTTCAGCTCAAAATACCCCACAGATCAGACACATTCTGGGGACACCATAGATTTATATTACATCTTGTGAAAATGGGCATAATATTTCACCTTTAAAGTAATACAATTGATACTATAGACTCGAGTTGTCATTTCCCTTGTTGTTTTACCTCAGGTACAGAGGTTTTCTTTCCCTAAATATTAAACACATTTTATATTTGTTATAAAATCATGTATAAATTGTGGCGTAGAAAAACCGTTGTACATATGATCTTACGAGCGTTTATCAAATGTGAATATATGTGATTCAGAGAATGAACACACCCACGGACAAAAAACACAAGTAGGCCTTTCTTCCAGATGTGAAATTCAAAATTCAAAAATGATCTTGAAATTTTGCACAGCTGAATGGCTTTCAATCTCTGTCTTGTAATAATGCCATTAACATATAAAAGAGCACCAGTCAACTTCAAAAACCATAACTTGAGAACAGCGAGCAGCAAGATTTGCTTAGATATCCAAATACCTGCAGTTTTCTGACTCTCTGCAGAAGAAAGAGTATACGTCTGCTCAGACCCTGACGCTGAGCACTTTTCCACTCCAAAGACCGTTTTCCTATTAATGTTGGCATGGATTTTAGCGTAGGCTACACTCTAAGATCAAATCTGTGGCTACACACGTTTTATAAATGAGGCTCAATATCTTAAATTACAAATTACAAATTAATTAATACAGTAATACAACATTGTATTATGATTTCAATATGGCATCTACAATTCTTGAACTGATCATTTAGACACAAGCCCTCTGAAAAATTTGCACTTTTTGTTTTGTATTAATTGTTATTTCGTTTATTTGGTAGTTATTTGTGTTTTTGATGAATTAATAATAATTAAAATTATTATTATATATTAAAATGTAATCATATCACTGTTCTTTTATGCAAAGTAAATCTATTATATCTTGTTAAATCAGCTGATATGTAATACTTACAGCCTGTGGTACTGCTGCATGGCTCTTGTGGTGCCGATAGCAAATCACACCGACAGCAGTTACAGCAACTGCAGAAACCAGCAGAACAACAGCAACAACTATTCCTGCTACAGCTCCTGAAGATAAACCTGAACCTGGAGCATTTACAGAGAAACAGACATTATTGTAAATGATAATCCATCTCGTACTTAACATTTTTTACTTTAGACCTGAAGGATTACAAATTTAAGAATGTATTTCAGATATGCTCCCATAACATCACGGTGAAGAATATTGTATTTAGCTTTTAAGGTAAATGTCACAAACCTGCCTGTTCCTGTCTGTCCTGATCTTACTATTGCAAGTGAAATTGATATCATCACCTTTTGTTTGTAAGTTCCCGTCTCAGTACGAGAAAGCCTGCTCTTCCTGTTCAAACGTTTGGAGAGTCATTACTGAGACCATTAGTCTTGGGGTTCCCGTCTCAGTGCGGGAAGCCCTGTTGAGCAGGTGTGAAAACCTGTATACCTCATTTCAGAGTGTCTCCCTCCTCAATGTAAATCCCTCCCCTAAAATGTGTATAAAATTGCCATGTAAAGTTCCCTGAGTCAGACGAGTTCGATATGACTACAGCGACGCAATAAATAACTTCTGCTTGAAATATACCTCACCGTCTCCTGGTTTTGCGCTTCTGAGTTTCCTACACTTTAGAAGAAAATAGTTCACAACAGACCCTTCTATATTGATCATCAGCTGTATCAGCAGGAAACAGCAGCGTTCACTGGAAAACTAAAATTATGCATTTTTCAAGTTAATTACATTAGTCAAAGTGTTATTGGGCAAAGCTCCAAAAAAGTCAACTCAACATTGAGTTGATTTAAAAAATATAGAACTTTTTTTTTTTTCTCAAAGGAAAATGCATTGAATAACTGAATTATATTATGTTTTCACCAATGACAGTAAGAATGAATCTCGTCACTCTAGTGACGCTGAAGCTGCTGTTGATGATGATCATCTGTAGTTTATATTCTCCAGAGTCTGTGTTTCTGGTGTGTGTGATGGTCAGAGATCCAGTCTGATGATCCAGCTTCAGTCTGTCTCTGAATCTCTCAGTATCTTCATTACACTGAACATCTGTACAGATATCAATGAGATCTCCAGTTATTTCAGCGATGTGAATGTCATTAAAATACCAAGTCATCACATCATTTGGTTTTCTTGCTACAGGAGGATCAAAAGTGACGGATTCTCCCTCATTTCTCTTCACTTCAACTATTTCAGCAGAAACACCTGAAACACAAACCAACAGATGCTGGAGGATCTTTTGCTGAAAACAAACAAAAACTGCCACAACATGAATCTCAGAAAAGACTCTAATTGGAAAGATTGGAAAAGAAATAGTGCCTATAAACGTTTGGATAGTGCCTATAAACGCACATTAACAATGTGCTTTAAACATATATAAACTGCATTTAAACATTCATTAATGACTCACCAGTGACAGAAACACTGAAGATCTTTTCACTGTCGCTGATGCTGAAGATCTTCAGTTTATATTCTCCAGAGTCTGTGTTTGTGGTGTTTGTGATGGTCAGAGATCCAGTCTGATGATCCAGCTTCAGTCTGTCTCTGAATCTCTCAGTGCCTTCATCAATACACTGAACATCTGTACAGATAAAACTGAGATTTCTTTTGATGTGAGCAATGAGAGTGTTATTATAATACCATTTAATATCATCTTGTTGGTTTGTTTGAACACCAGTGTTTAGAGTGACTGAATCTCCCTCCATCACAGACACTGACACTATGTCATCAACACCAGAAGCTCCTGGAGAAAAGCCAAACAAAAATATACAATAGTTCTGTGAAAATGTTTTTCTAGAGATCATAAAGATTTTAAGTAAAAAAATATGTCTGAATTTAGACATATTTGAACACAACTATTTAAAAAGTAAACATGATTTAAGACCCGGGGTGTAAACGTTTTGATGTGAAGATAAAGGTATCTTGTACTTCATTTGTCTTCTATGAGACATGTATATTCTGTTGCTTCGGAAGGGCAGAACAAAATGAAATATATATATATATATATATATATTTAAACAAAATTAGAAAAAAAGTTTTGTAAATCTTCATCCTGTTCAAAGGTTTACACCCCCCCAACTCTAAATGCATCTTGTTTCCGTCTGGAGTATCAGTGAAGGTTTGCAGCTTGTGTTTGAGTCCCTCAGGTAACCTCAGTGTAAAAAGATGGATCTCATAATCATACAGTCACTGCTGGAAAGGTTTCAAATATGCAAAAGATGCTGGAAAAAAGCATTTGCGGGACCTGGATGATTTTTCTGAAGAACATTGGGCAGTTTAACTGTTCAAGACAAACAAGGGACTCAAGAACAACCATCACAACACAAGAAAACAGCCGTGGATCACCCAGGACGAAACACAAAGTATTAACAAACCATGTGTAAACTTTTTAACTTTTTATTAAGTCAGCTTTTTTTTTTTTTTGTCTTGTGGACTATACGTAATTTATGTAAAATATCTTATTCAGGACAGTAGGCTACTAATAAAAAATAGCATGCATTGTGTATGATCCCTCTTATTTTGTTAAAATAATTAACATTTTGCAGATTCTACAAGGGTTATGTAAACTTTTGATGACAACTGTAAACATGATCTACATAATTTACATAATAAACATAATTTACAACCAAGTTAATTTTTGCCCCCTTTCCCTATATTTGCGCATTTATAAATCAAAATTTGTACAGACTCATAATATTACAGATTCATTCATATTACCCATAAAAAGACTTCAGATCCCCTCACCACAAGACACGGATGTGCCGTGATGATCTACTAAATATTGTTTTCTTACCGTTTGAATCTCCCACGTAAATAACGTGTTTAGACGACTTTACATTTGATTAATTCGGCAGAACCTTTAGTCCAAAGCGATTTACATCACATTCAAACTACATTTAATCAGTTTATGCACTGATGCAAAATAATACTAACATTTACTGACAGATGTTACGTTTTTACACCAAGTCATTTACCAAAAACCCATTTTCACGGCACTAAATATGATCTTGGATCACACAGCGCCTAATTTAAGTAGGCTATGCGGTCACAGAAATCCACTGAGAAAATAGATTAGGCTATAACAAATCTTACCGTGGGCGAGTAAAATCAAGATCCCCGTGAGCAAGTTAAATAGATGCGACATTTTCCACGCTTCTCCCCGAAACTGAATGGCTATTCTGATATGGGGTTAGATTTCAATCACAATTCTGCGCGCGCAAGATCACATTTTGAGCGCGCAAAAGGGCATTTTGCACGCGCGTGAACTGAGTTTTACGCAGAAATGTTCGTCTCGCAGATAAGAAAATATTTCGAGCAAACGAAAATCATTTTTGCATTTAAATTAAGTATTTTGGATGTGCGCAGACGTTCTCTTTCACATGTGCAAAGTTCAGAAGCTCGCTTGCTCAACACACAACCCAGCGTTACAATATTCCATAATTCCAGCCAATCAGAGAAGATTAGGCTGCTAAATTCTGATTGGCTGGCTTGACAACCAATCAAGACTCCCTGCATCACCGAATGTGGAAGAGGAAAAATACATGGTGGAAGATGTTTATGTTTATGTATATGTTTGATTTGTTTAATGACTTGATCACTTCAATTTAAGTTCAAATGTCTAATCAAGTCGTATTATTACTGTACATAATGTCCCAGTGTTTCCTACACCTCAAATGGTAGTTCTAAGTTCTTTCTGAACTGCAAGTTATGTAATTAACATTGAATATGAATGTGACCGAGCTGGGGTCGATGTTACACGTTTTCAGAAATGAAGATGGACAGACTTTTCCCCTTTTAGTGAGATAAGTGTGTAAAACCGGTACATCACTTGTATCAGAATAAAAAAAAAAAAAAAAACATCATGTAAACGTAGAAATGCAATGTAATAACGTTAAAATAACAATTTACTTATCCTTGGAATTATTTAAACAAAAACATTCACAGCAGAGATGTTCTGTAAAAACCGTATTAAAAAAATATACTGTATATTCTTAAATACTATTTAGGATGGATAGTGTGCACATTGGGATGCAGGCTTGTTCCCCTCACTGCAAAATGTGGGTGGGACATGTAGGTAACAATGCAAACATGTAAATATAACTGTAAGTGAAAATCTATATCTATATATAAAAATCTATATAATTACTCGCATTATTAGATTTTTATTTTGCAGTGAGGGGAACAAGCCTGCATCCCAATGTGCACACCATCCATCCTAAATAGTATTTAAGAATATACAGTATATTTTTTTAATACGGTTTTTACAGAACATCTCTGCTGTGAATGTTTTTGTTTAAATAATTCCAAGGATAAGTAAATTGTTATTTTAACGTTATTACATTGCATTTCTACGTTTATATTATGTTTTTTTTTTCTTTTCTTTTTTTTTTCTGATACAAGTGATGTACCGGTTTTACACACTTATCTCACTAAAAGGAGAAAAGTCTGTCCATCTTCATTTCTGAAAACGTGTAACATCGACCCCAGCTCGGTCACATTCATATCCAATGTTAATTACATAACTTGCAGTTCAGAAAGAACTTAGAACTACCATTTGAGGTGTAGGAAACACTGGGACATTATGTACAGTAATAATACGACATGATTAGACATTTGAACTTAAATTGAAGTGAAGTGATCAAGTCATTAAACAAATCAAATATATACATAAATATAAACATCTTCCACCATGTATTTTTCCTCTTTCACTTTCGGTGATGCAGGAGTCTTGTGATTGGTTGTCAAGCCAGCCAATCAGAATTTAGCAGTCTCATCTCTGATTGGCTGGAATTATGGCATATTGTAACGCTGAGTTGTGTTGAGCATCAAGCGAGCGTCTGCGCTTAGAGAGCGCTCAGGGCTGGTGTGAGAGGAGCAAGAAAGTACAACTTTGCACATGTGGAAGAGAACGTCTGCGCACATCCAAAATACTTAATTTAAATGCAAAAATGATTTTCGTTCGCTCGAAATATTTTCTTATCTGCGAGACGAACATTTCTGCGCAAAACTCAGTTCACGCGCGTGCGAAATGCCCTTTTGCGCGCTCAAAATGTGATCTTGCGCGCGCAGAATTGTGATTGAAATCTAACCCCATAGGCATGGGGTTTACTTTAAAATGCACATAGGCTTAAAACACGGTCAAGTCCTTCAGTCAAAAACAATAGAAGCTAAGTTCTTTCCAGTAACAAACAAACAAGTTCATATATAATCAGTATTAATATACAGATGTGAATGTGCATTCTAAAAAAGTTAATTTGGCAGATTGATATTCACCCACGTCCTTTCAAAATTCCAACGATGGCTATGATCCTCTGTAGTGGCTCTCACCAGGCATTGTCCTGAAAAATAGATGACAGAAAAGATGACAGACACCAGGGACGTGCACAGGAATTTTGAGGGGCAGTTGCTCTGACCCCTGACCCCCCCCCCCCCCCCCCCCACATATCCATCAAGTCACTGATAGGTTCTTCCTCACCAATTTATAACACTAAACAATTCTATAAATTGAATTAATCTTGCACTTGTTCATAATTTTTGTATTATGTCTGAATATATTCAGTTGCATTTTGCCCATACAAATTGCCTTATCTGACCGTGTTTATGTCCAAACTCAATGCCTCAAATTATGGTCTTATTATTATTTATAAAGATTGCAAAACGTCAGAGATGACAGGTTTATGATATACAACTTTGTAAACAGTATACAAAATGTATTAAAAATATGTTAAATGTCACCAAAATACACAAAGAGTTCCTCATATTATTATTATTATTTTTTTATTATTATTTATATATTTTTTTATTTAAAAAGAAATAATCTGGATTTAATTGACAAATGGGGAAAAACTCGCTTCTAATAAAAAAAAAACGCTTAGATTTCGGGAAAAAAATACAATCCTTTTTTAACCTTTTGGCTTCCCGTACATTCAGTTCAGTTGTACTTCTTGCTCGTAGGCTACAGGTGATGATACACGGCGCAACTTTTTGAGCAATGTTGCTGGGCAATCTTGCCGAGCGATTGTTGCTTGGCCACTTTCTCATTGAAAATGGGCAATACATTTCTATCTGGATAATTTAGATCGGTCGTGACGGGTGGGCCCTGTGTCTCATTTGGTTGCCCGTAGATGACAACATTGCCCAGCAACATTGCTCAAAAAGTTGCCCTGTGTATCATCACCTGTAGTCTATATGGTATTCAGTTCTGATGGTACGTATGGTAACTGGGCAACTACGCATGATTTGTAGTATGATTCGGTCGCGTGCAGCGCTGCAGCCACGTAAACAGAGTTTGCCCTGCACCTACTGACTTTCACTTTCGGTGCCCGAATGGAAGTGAATGAGGCTTTGCGATTTTTTTTTGATTTTTTTAATCTAGGCCTATGTGAAATTCTGCATCCATTGTACGATTTATTTTATTTATTTTTTCCCCCTCGGAAGGGCAACATGAGTCGAGAAGGGCATATGGGCAGTTGCCCGGGCAACCTGAGCAACCCCCCTGTGCACGTCCCTGACAGACACTGATTAGCTACTTGTTCTACGTTTATTTAAAATTAACAGCAAGACAACTAGAAGTGAATGTGCTTTCCATTAAATGAATCACACACAGTAAACAAAAAAAAAAACTTTGTGATTTATTTAAAACAAAGCACATTCATTGCACAGTAAACAAAACCTTAACAAAAAAAAAAAAAACTTTGCAATGAACTGCAATTTAGACACGCAAAATGGATGCCAGTGCGGAGACGTAGCCTAAACGCTCGGGCAGATTCTGCTTGAAGTCGTTCATCCTCGGATGCGGCGCCGTGGAGTAGCCTCTCGCTGCAGCCTGCGGTGGACATCCAACCCGGCCACATCCAAGTGTGACGTCAGAAGCCACCACGCCCATGCCCAAATTGGACACATTCTCATTAACGTTAATATAAAAACAGGAAGAACGAAGAAGCATCGAGAAGAGAAGACGAAGGTAACTGCGAAACAAAATGCACAAAACACACTTGCGGTTTTAGTATAAACACTGTTCAACATAATAGGAATGAGTTGTATGAGAATGAGATGTTACCTGTTGAAATAGAGCTATGAATTATCTTTAACTTACATATTTCGTCATTTAACTCCCCTGTGATGTCTCTTAACTGAGTTGTGTGTTATATTTGGCTGAGTGAATTTCGTATCAGTAAACGTTAGATTCTCAACTGAGAATTGTATACTATTACTATTATAGCCTATACTACCTGCATTATTATATCACCAATTTCATGTTATTTGGATTAAGGGTAAATATGAAAAGTATGAATTCAGTGCTTATGTGTGACGTTACATCCTGTAAATCTTATTCTGCTTGTAAAGAATATGAGATTTGATTGTCACTCTGTCAGTTGTAAATACTGCATATTGAAAAAGTTTGAAGTTGTTCAGTCATTGCTATGAAAAGAAGTTATACATGTTTATATAATGTAATGTGATGATAAACTGTTGTAATATGAATAAGTTTTATTATTAATTCATAGTAAATACAGTGACAGTGTTACGGCGCCCAGTCTCCCCGATTCCACCTGTTCTCAGCCACGAACGCCCTCTCCTGAATTCTAGTGATTTGCATACTTTCCCCTTAGTATGCATCTTTGGAACTCTGATTACCTTCACCTGTATCATTGGCACTCTGATTACCTTCACCTGTTACGAATCATATCTGATTGCCAAGCCTTTATCTGCCTCGTTCACGGAGCGCTCTTTGCGAAGTATTGCCTCTCTATGTGTGCATGTCCTAGCAATCCTCCTATTCCTCTATCTACCTGTTTCCTCTGATCCACGCTGAACTAACCTTATCTGATTGTCCGCAGCCTGCCTCTCGACCTCCAGCCCGTCCCGGATTCTGATTCTCAGCTGCCTGCCCTGACCAAAGCCTGTCCCTGGATACTGAAAGTTCGCTGCCAGCCCTCGACCTCCTGCCCGGTTTGACTCACGCCTCTGCCTGCCACCTTTTATTACTATCCTGAGTTGCCTTTTGTCTGACTTTTCTGTTCAATAAATCTGTTGCATATGGATCAGTCTCGGCCCTCTGAGTCATTACAGACAGCAAGCCAGCTATCACATCAGTCTTTCCTAACTATATTATACTTCTTTTCAGGAGTACTACAATTGTGAAAGCAAGTGATTGTTTGCCATGTCGGTAAGTAAAAAGAAACTTTGGTTTGTAGATTTACACATTTGGAGTTTGGAATTAGACGTCAGTAACATGAATATTCTATTTGACTTTCTCTCTCTACAACTCCAACATTTCATAAGTGTTAAATCAGAAATATATATTTCAGTTGAACATGTTAAACAAATTTCTCTCTCTCTCTCTCTCTCTCTCTCTCTCTCTCTCTCTCTCTCTCTCTCTCTCTCTCTCTCTCTCTCTCTCTCTCTCTCTTCTCTCTCTCTTCTCTCTCTCTCTCTCTCTCTCTCTCTCTCTCTCTCTCTCTCTCTCTCTCTCTCTCTCTCTCTCTCTCTCTCTCTCTCTCTCTCTCTCTCTCTCTCTCTCTCTCTCTCTCTCTCTTCTCTCTCTCTCTCTCTCTCTCTCTCTCTCTCTCTCTCTCTCTCTCTCTCTCTCTCTCTCTCTCTCTCTCTCTCTCTCTCTCTCTCTCTCTCTCTCTCTCTCTCTCTCTCTCTCTCTCTCTCTCTCTCTCTCTCTCTCTCTCTCTGAGTTGAAGCCATTCTTGCAGCAACTGGTGGAAAAGGGGATCTTTTTGGTGCTTTTGTTCTAGCACAAATAATTTTGTTCTTTCATATAATATAAATAAATACATGTGTATAAATAAATTCATGCTTGAATCATTCTCGAGTTTTGCCTTCTGATATCTGGCCATATCATTTAGTGACTGCATGTGCTGATTCTATCGTTATTTTACCTGATAATGAGCAAATGAGTTAAACTTAAAGAGGTTAATATAATTCAAGAAACTAAGACTCACTCCACTTTTTCAGTTGTTTAAAGATTGATATACATTTTTAATTATTTTGTTTTGTGTAAATTTATACATTTTTCAAAATGCCTCTGCATTTTGAATAAAAAAACAACACATTTTTATAAAAATACTCCTGAGATTAAATGTCTTTCGAACTATGTATGTACAAACTAAAAAACTAGGGTCCTGTAACTGGGGTCCTAAAGCTGAAGCCTCCGATTGTGCAGGAATATACTATTGATTTTAAGTAGTATAGTGAATTTGTTGCTCTGAACAACTGTGACATTGGTTATTTTAACAAATTATCACACTTGCATAGATGGGTCATTTTAGACCCATGTGTGTAAACTTGAAGTATTAACACAAAATATAAAAAAAAAAAAAAAAATTGTGACCAAGATATTTTGAACTATGATGATATTTTGATATGTTAAACTCATAAAACCTGTACAGAAGGGGAAGACGAGAGATTAACTGTTTTTTTATGTATTAGAATATTGTGCACTGCAAAAGTTCATTTATTTCAGCAATTCAACATAACTGTAAGGCATAATCATCAAATTTATAACACATAAATTGCTTGAAATATCACTTTGCATGTAATGAGTCTATATTATATATTAGTATCAGCTTTTAGTTACACCAATTCCATTATGCTGTTCTATTATTTGATTTCAAAGTCATTTGCTATAACAGGCATTAACTAATTAGTGGATTCTTAATTTGGTTGTAAAAATGCAATATTTCTATAACCACATCGAAAGAAATGTAAAAAAAAGTTTACATTTTTATTTTATTTAGAAGTGCAGTTTGGATTAAGAAAGTGACAAAAACTCGCTTTAGTTTAAGTATAGATGCTACCTTATACGTTTATTATAGCAAAACCATGATTATTGATTACCATTTGTGTAACAGAAATATAAGAGAAATACAAAAATATCGTTTTAAGGTACATTGTTTACTTGTACTACCATTTCATTAACTTACAAAACCAGTGAGCAATGCAGATGTAACGTCTTGAGTGATCGTGATTTAGACCATTCCAAGCCTGCCAAAGCGTCACAATTTAACAGCAACAATAATCTGTAGCGTCACACCTCTACACAAATAAACTTATCTTTATTATAAACCAATAACTATGATAACAACCGTAAACATATTTCCGTCAGGAAGCAGCGCCTTTTTGCGCATGCGTACAACAAATCGAGTCACGTGCTGTAGTTGGACATGGGCGTGGTTTCTGACGTCACACTTGGATGGGCGTGGCTTCTGACATCACACTTGGATGTGGGCCGGGTTGGATATCCACCGCAGGATGCAGCGAGCTGTACTTGGCGCCGTGCGCACTGTTACAAAAAAAAAACCCATGCACACAGCCAAGCGAAATGGGGTCTTGCGCAATGCGCACTCAACGCGTCATTTTTGCTGCGCTTTTATGCATGCGGACCTAGACAGTAAAAGAAACGGACGCGTCGAGTATAAACAAGGCTTTAATCCGTGTCAGCGCGCGCTCTGATCGGTAAAGGTACACAGACCTCTCCCGAATCATCTCCAGCAGTAGCAGCCTCCGAAGCACCACTAACTCCACCTCCGTTTCCCTTGAAGCTGATATTTAAACATTCTCTATGATAAAAAATGTTTGTAAAAAATATTTTAATAACGGTTTTGGCGGTTATAGTTCTTATGACGGTGTTCAACAGAGTGTTAACAATAGCCCTGCTGACTCGAGATAATGTTAATGTTAACTTGCATATTAAAATTGTAAAATGTATAAAAGCTGCCGCACTTAACAAGCACATTTGACATATTGTGAGGAAACACATATATATATATATATATATATATATATATATATATATATATATATATATATATATATATATATATATTTATTATATATATATGAAATTGATATAAATTGTAAAAATGTTTGCCATTATAACATTCACACAACATGAACTGAGTACCTAGCAAGCAATAGCCCTCATTTCACTGTCTTGGTTAAATATAGACCTGATATAGTCCGGCTATATGTAATCCACTTCTAGCCCAAATAACATTGAATCTGGTTACACATGTCATTTTTTCCAAAATAACTTGCAAAATGTAAGAAATTAAAAGTTTCATTTCTTTGACATGTTCTATGTGTAGGCTGTGCGTAGACACGATCTAGCTCGTATAGTCAGCCCGGCTATTTGTAGCCCACTTATAGTCGAAACTGATTAATTGTAGCTTTAATTAATTGTTGGGCAGGCAACACCTGAGATGGTTGATATCCCATGTTCGCATTAATATCTACAAGGTGCCAGTGTAAATTCATGACATGGTCGATCTGTAGTCACGATTTAGCTCTGAATTGGACGGGCTATGTGCAGTCTGCTTTTAGCCCACCGGCGACATCGAGGGCGAGGCCTACGTCAGTGGTCTACGTTTAGCAGCTTGGCTAGACCAGCGATTAGTATAGCCAAAATAGTCTTAAAATTGTTGACATGTTTTTCGCCCACACAGCTTCATGTTTGTTGTCACACATTCATAAAAAAAATCTACGATATTTGACTGTCTTTCATTTTAAATTAAATAAAAATGCAATTACATTTCTCAACCGCTAGATGGCAACAGCCCTACTGAGACATGACTACTGGCAACACGAGACTTGAGAGTCGCCATCGCACGACAAACACATTTACACCATTTTTGAAACATTTTAAACGAGTCAGAGCAATAGAGCATTGCATTTAGCAGTCGGTCGAAGAGAACAGGTAAAATACATTCCTACTTTTGTCTTGTAAGCATCTGTGTTTTCATTTTGACATGTGCTAATTTTTTAGTAACTTTACGATGCTGTCATCAAATTTAAATAAAGGAATATTTCCAGCCCATAGACAATTATTTAAAAACTGGTTTGATCATCGTAACGTATCATCCGTGTTTGAGTGCAGTGATGCTGTGGAGAATATTAGGTGATAATATAATGCAAAAAGAAAATAACATAAAATATAAACATATCCGTTTGATTATTCCTCTGGCAGTAACTGAGCGCTGCTTGTTAATCATCGGCAGCGCTGACAATCGCGTCTCTTTGATAATGTTATTGATTAGAATGAAAGATGACAGTATGGTATCGTGTAAGTCTAAATAAATAAACTATTTTAAATATTGACGTTTATTGTAAAGTGAAACTAAGTTAGAATACATTTCTTCTCAAAACTGCCGTCCGTCCATTGACAATAATGCAGGCGGAAATTCCTTTACGCTACCAAAGAACGTATATTTACAAGAAGTGAAAGCCAATAGAACGTTCCATTGCAACACCAGCGCCCAGCAGCAGCGCTACGCTTCCGCCATTTTGGGGTGAAAGCCACTCGGCAGTCATATATTATACATATATTTAGTCCAGTGCAGAGGTCATTTTTAGGTTGAAATAATTATGTAAAAAGAGGGGGCAGCGCCAGATAATTTTTAACGCAGGTGCAGAGGGGGTGCTAGATCATTGACGGGGGGAGCTGCGCACTTTTATAGCCTATATTGTATACTATTATTAAATGAGCAAAACTTCAATATTTAATATTCAATATTTTTAATTATCACAACTAGAGTTTTAATTTTACTAAATCGAATAAGCACAACATTCAGCATTCAATCAAATATATTTAAAGATTTATTATTTATATTGTTATTTCGACATAATATCTCGTTATTTCGACATAGGCCTACATTATGTGAGTGTGCAACATAATCAGAGAGTAGCCTATTTCTTTTCGTTTGGAATAGTTTCGTTTAAAGATTTAGTTGCAAGCATATTTCTCATGTCTGAGGCATATTTCGGTTAATTTATGATGAGATTCGCTCAAGTTCACGAGCAATGCAAGTGACCGCGCCGTATGTCATGATTATATGGTCTGCTATATTTGCTTATAAATCCAGGTAATTTGTTGATTTTTTTTTTTTTTATTAAGATACAATTTACACAAAACGAAATTAATTTTAAAGAAGGGCTTTCTACAAAACACAACGTAGGCTAATGACTCAAAATCATGTATGACCCACTTCATGTCTCCCGATATCATATCCTACTCTGTTCACTTTTCATAATCAACATGGGGAAAAACACATTATAATATTTGAACAAATATGAAACTAAATGCGCTTATTTAATGGCTACAACAACACGTAGTCTATAGCTAGTAGGCATACAGACTCTCTATTTACAACTATTAGGCCTATATAACAGCAATAGAAATAGCTTTACAGAAAACTTTTTATATCGTATATTAATGACCGTTAAAGCAAGAGTATGTAAACAAAAACACAGCCACTGTACAAAATTGTGGCAATTATAGGATAACGGACAAAGCAATGCATCAAGATCATCATGTTTGTAGCATGATCCAGGGGATTAAAACGTACAAAATATATTTCAGGCCTAGTGGAGTTGGTAACTAATAATAGTAGTAAATGTGTAAAGTTGCATAAAATGGAAATATTCAATAATGCAACAAAAAACTACCTCAAAAAACTGTTATCTGTGCTCTTGTCCAGTAACTCCCGTTGGAATCTTCATCCCAAAATGGCGGCCGCGCTGCCGAAGCGCCACCTAGTGGCTGTTACCAGAAAAGCATCAGAGTTTCGCCTCTTGTGCTTCTATACTCTTTGACGCTACTAATCGGAGCAGGATGTGACGACACGCAGACTGTGATAAAGGCCTATTAGACGTCTTTTAGACGCAAAATTGCTTGCTGGGTAATGTCATCTTTGAGACAGTTAGTTATTACATGATTAAAAATGTAAACACACACATAAAGCATGGCAATCCCGTCAGAAATGTGTATCATAGAAAGGGAAGCACACACACAAAAAAAGCTAATGGTACACCAAAATCAAATAACCCCATCAAATAATTTTACCTGCATCTGAGGGTCTTTCCCTTAATGGTTTCCAGTGATTAAAGAAAGGACTGATGAAGGTGACAGGAATCTCCCCTTTCAGTGCGCCACTTCAGCAGAAGAAAGACAAAAGGACAGTAACAGTATCAGTAACAAAAGTATCAAGACAAAAGTATCAGTAACAGTATGAAAATCACACTTAATACTTTCCAGTGTAGGTTTTCGAACAGTAACGTTACCTGAGTAAAATTGACTTACTGTAACGTTAGTTGGTGAATGGGTCTTTCTGTTGGGTGTTCTCCACGTAGCCTACTGATCTTATTCCAATGCTTGATCTAAAAAAAAAAGAAAAAGTTAACATATCTTTTCAATATTGTTATCAGTGTTTGAAGAGGTTATGTAAACATACTTCTAACGAATAAATGACGGTTTTATCACTTTACGTTACTCATTCCAACGCTTTGTTTTAACTTACCTCTCAAGTTAACTTGCCACCAACAAAACACAGCAATGTCAGATGGTACTACTAACACATTGAAATATGTGCTAATATCGCAACGTTAATAGTGAAGCAGTACAAAAACACACACAGAGATAACTTATTTATCTTATGAGGTTGCATAAGCCTATGACAAACTACGGTTCCCGTATCCCTATTCCCTAAACGTTAGACTGTTAAGGACTGAAAAATGTTTTCTTACCTGATATCGCCAACAGACCACGTACGACTATGGAAGGAAAACAGTATCAAAACCTTCCACAAATACACGCGAGAGATCCACACAGACACAAAACAATCCACAAATGCACGCGAGAGATCCACACACACGCAAATCAATCCACAAATGCACGCGAGAGATCCGCATGCGCGCAAACCAATCCACAGATGCACGCGAGAAATCCACACACGCAAATCAATCCACAAATGCACACGACAGATCCACACACACACAAAGCAATCCACAAATGCATGCGACAGATCCACACACACACAAACCAATCCACAGATGCACACCATGAGATCCACACACGCAAACCAATCCACAAATGCACGCGACATATCCACACACACATTGCAATCCACAAATACTTTATCTGTACCTGTAATTTCATGCACAGCGAATCACGTGACTTTTGAGACTGTTGTTCCGCAGCCTTGATTCACAAATGCACACAAGCCGATCTGTCCACAAGCCGATCTGTCCACATTACCTGCAAGGATGCGATATGGTGTCTTCCGCCAGAGGGCGCTAACCGGCCTTTGAGCTGAATCTTTCAAAGGGCTGCATTCATTTCGTTTTCTGACTTTCCAGACAACTGAAGTCTAAACATTTTTAACTAAATATCATATACATAAATGCAAATATAGAGTAAAACCAAACCTCCTTTTTTATTCTTCAAAGTATAATCAGAATATATCCCTATTAAGAAAACCAATCGGATAACGAGACGGCTTTAAAGTCTTTAAATTATTAAAGTCTTTAAATTATTTCTGTAACTGTTAGCCAACTATAGGCTGTAGCCTACTAAGTTTTCTTTTGTTTATATTATTGTAATTCTGAATGTACTTTCATATTCCAGCTTTTGTTCTTCATTGACATATCAACTAAAATTCGCTCAAAATTTAAGAATTCAACAGGCAGATATACAATAATCCAGGTCTGACCGAGTAATCAACGCAAAGCAGCAGCTGGCTGCTCACCGACCGAGAGTAACGGACGTATTTTCAAACTTAAATTGGCGCGCAGAGCCGCGCACATTCTCATTGGACAGTTTCCTGGAAGACACAGAGCCATATAAAGAGATCTTGACGTTATGACGTATCCCCCTCCCAAAGTCAAACAATATCATTGGTCGAGATTGCCTCTGCCGTAAGATTCGTCCAATGACGTTATTACATTACCACAAAGTACATTCAGAATTACAATAATATAAACAAAAGAAAACCTAGTACAGCCTAGTATTGGCTAACAGTTACAGAAATAATTTAAAGACTTTAAAGCTGTCCTGTTATCCGAATGGTTTTCTTAATAGGCTATATATCCTGATTATACGTTGAATAATAAAAAAGGAGGTTTGGTTTTACTCTATATTTGCATTTATGTAGCCTATATGATATTTAGTTAAAAATGTTTAGACTTCAGTTGTCTGGAAAGTCAGAAAACGAAATGAATCCAGCCCTTTGAAAGATTCAGCTCAAAGGCCGGTTAGCGCCCTCTGGAGGAAGACACCATATCGCATCCTTGCAGGTAATGTGGACAGATCGGCTTGTGGACAGATCGGCTTGTGTGCATTTGTGAATCAAGGCTGCGGAACAACAGTCTCAAAAGTCACGTGATTCGCTGTGCATGAAATTACAGGTACAGATAAAGTATTTGTGGATTGCAATGTGTGTGTGGATATGTCGCGTGCATTTGTGGATTGGTTTGCGTGTGTGGATCTCATGGTGTGCATCTGTGGATTGGTTTGTGTGTGTGTGGATCTGCCGCGTGCATTTGTGGATTGCTTTGTGTGTGTGTGGATCTGTCGTGTGCATTTGTGGATTGGTTTGTGTGTGTGTGGATCTGTCGCGTGCATTTGTGGATTGCTTTGTGTGTGTGCCCAGATAGCACAAGTCTCTTTGATGTTCTATTTACATCTGGAAGACGTATTTTAAAGTGTTTGCTCATCTGCAATACGTCTATAGGACGTTTCTCTAAGATGTCAAATAGATGTTTAGAAGATGTCTTTAAGATGTAATGATTTAGAATGCACGTTAAACTGACATCTTATAAACGTCTATTTGACATCTGACAGAAACGTCCTATAGACGTATTGCAGATGAGCAAACACTCTTAAAAATACGTCTTCCAGATGTAAATATGACATCAAAGAAACTTGTGCTATCTGGGTGGATCTGTCGTGTGCATTTGTGGATTGATTTGCGTGTGTGGATTTCTCGCGTGCATCTGTGGATTGGTTTGCGCGCATGCGGATCTCTCGCGTGCATTTGTGGATTGATTTGCGTGTGTGTGGATCTCTCGCGTGCATTTTTGGATTGTTTTGTGTCTGTGTGGATCTCTCGCGTGCATTTGTGGAAGGTTTTGATACTGTTTTCCTTCCATATACGACCCCTTCCTCTGTTCATATTCCAGCTTTTGTTCTTCATTGACATATCAACTAAAATTCGCTCAAAATTTAAGAACTCAACAGACAGATATACAATAATCCAGGTCTGACCGAGTAATCAACGGAAAGCAGCAGCTGGCTGCTCACCGACCGAGAGTAACGGACGTATTTTCAAACTTAAATTGGCGCGCAGAGCCGCGCACATTCTCATTGGACAGTTTCCTGGAAGACACAGAGCCATATAAAGAGATCTTGACGTTATGACGTATCCCCCTCCCAAAGTCAAACAATATCATTGGTCGAGATTGCCTCTGCCGTAAGATTCGTCCAATGATTGTACAACATTCAATTATTTGAATCTGCGCGCACTTTCTTGATATCTAAAGCACAGACAGAGACTAGAAAAACAATTAGGATGTTTGTTTACACGTTGTGTAATGTTTCAACCATTTTAATGTCTTCAATTCCTTCACCTCCAGTTTACCAAAGCTCAAGTTTATGCTACAAGAGCCTTGGTTGAACTGTTGAGCCCCATAATAAATTCCTAGACTTTCACACATTGCTCATCTATTGTAAATTAAAAATATAGCACCCCATTGTAAAGCTTTATTCATAGTGTGGCTGTTTGTTCCTATCAACCGAGAAAATTGTGGAGTGGCCTAATGATTTCACTGCAGTGAGGGCCTTGAATTTTGTTGAATATAGATTGACTTTGTGTCTTAATGCTTCAACGTTTTTAAAGTGGATTTACAGCCTTTACTTTTAAATTGATTCACATATTTTCTTCTCAAATAAGCAAATGAGATACATGTCAATAAGTAGCCTATATGGTCAGAAAAACACTGTCAGGGCAGCATTTCAAACAGACAAAAAGGACAATGTCACCCTTAAAAGCCAAGCCAAAAGAGGACATATCAGCACACAAGATTCAAGAGTCCTTTCACACCAACAGGCAGACAGGCATTAGGAGGTTAGTGTCCAGCATTCTTGAGCCTGGTTGTCTTGCGGAAAAACTGTCCCAAAGCATGATGATCAGAGACTTGAGGCTGCAGCACCAGACAGCAGCAGCTGAAACAGTGCACGTGGTGGGGTCTGAAAATGTTGCCACTCAATTTTTTCTCTGCCACTTATGAAATTGTTACAGAACACTTCAGAATTGTAAACACTGAGTGGTACATGCCAGTAGAAACACTGGATATAGGATGCATAAACAATCACTGAATATTCTTGATTTAAGAATTTAATATTAAACTTAAGCTGTGCAATTATTTAATGTACGATAACGGTATATTTAGTTACACTGCATGTGCAACAGTACCTCCTGCTGTATTCATCCATCTTTCAAGGCAATATTTTTAGATGTTTCTGTAGTATAACACACAGTAATTATTATGTTCAATTTTTATTTACTGCATATCTGCATGAAAGGTTGCCTACATAGCTGTTTTTTATTTTATTATTATATTGTTTTATCTATCACTCTTGTATCTGCACTTGTTGAATCTTAAGCTGATGTGGCCAGCAAAGTTTATCTTTGCTTCTGAAAAATAATATTTCTTAATATAAGAAAAAAGTATCTTTGGTGGCAGGGGACTTGGAAGTTTTACATTCACCCTGTATTTGATAGGTGTGAGTGCTAACCTAACCCTAACCCTATACATTAATGGTAAAGTAATGTAGATATATTGGATAGTTGCTTTTATTTACTATAAAACAATGTTTATATAAAGTGAACTCCTTGAATTAAAAGTATGTAGATATATTGGATAGTTGCGTTTAATTATATAAAAGTAAGTTTATTCAAAGTAAACCTATACATTAATGTGAAAAGTACGTAAATATATTGGATAATTGCTTGTAATTACTATAAAAGTATGTTTATTGAAAATAAACCCCATACATTAATGGGAAAAGTACGTAGATGTATTGGATAAATGCTTGTAATTACTATCAAATATTGTTTATATAAAGTAATGACTATAAAAAAATATGGCTTTGCAAGCTATTATAATGTGATCTTATTTTTTCTACAGTTCAAAAACAACATTTAACAGGAATTTAATATTAATAGATTTGATAATCCCATAAAATAAAAGCCCAAAGCTTTTAAAATACTGTATTTTAAGTAATGTTGTGCAATTTTTTGTGTTTTACATCTAAAAATCGTCTCAGGTTACTATTGTAACCATAGTTCCCTGAGAACAGGGAACGAGACGATGCGTCATTCGACACTACGGGAACGCCTTCTGCGTGATTGCGTCTGAAGCATCTATGCCAACTAGTCCAATGGGAAAAGGGAATGAGCGTCACGGGCGGGTGACGTCATGACCAGGAAAGGATAAGAGCACTTCCGCTGCTCGCCGGCATTTAGCTTCTGTGCCTCAGCAAGCGATCTGTGTCAAAACTGTCTCTGTCTATTTATTGTTGTCTGTTGCAATATTGTTGGTATCGTTATGGCGAAACAAGTCTACAAGCAGTGTGTTCCTCCCTGCCCGCGTTATTTAACGGGTGGGGACACACACGAGCTTTGTGTGATTTGTTTGGGATTTGAGCATGCGGCTTCAGCCTTCGAGGGGGCTGAATGCCAGCATTGTGAGAAGCTACCGCTTCGCATGCTCAGATCCCGCCTGTCACTCTTTGACAAACAGAGTGGACAGGCTCGCGATCCTCAGGGATCAGGACCCGCGTCTGTTGAGGCAGCGCGGAGAATGCATTCCTGGGGATCGCAATTGGATCTTTCGGAGGGGATCGAGACGGGTCCGAGGACCCTTTCTCCTTCCTTACCCGGGAGATCCAGCTCTCCTCCCCCGGTGTCGGAAGCACGCTTTGCGGTTTCTTCCGCCCGGGGAGAGAGCCCCTTACTACAATGCTCATCTTCTGAGGAAGTTGACGTTGTAAGTATGGACAGTGATAATGCACACACGGGGGAAAGGGATTTACAATTTATTTCCCCAGCGTATGATGAGCTGGTGGATGTCATGTCACGAGCGAGCTGTAGAAAGATTAAATGTTGACTGGCCATCTGAAACTAGAAACACTCGCCCCAAAAGCAAGTTAGACGAGCGTTTTCTTTCTTCAGCCACATTATCTCCACCACGAGGGCTTCCTTTTTTTCCTGATTTGCATGAAGAGCTAGCTAAATCATGGAAAAAAACGTTTTCATCTCGTCTCTTTAACCCTCAGTCTAATATATATTCTAGGATTAGAGGGTCTAAAGATTACGGTTATGCTTCGATGCCCCAGGTTGAACAAAATTTAGCGAGTTATCTCGCGCCTGGTCCTGCAGGAAAGGATAAGAGCACTTCCGCTGCTCGCCGGCATTTAGCTTCGACAGTGCCGAAGCAAGCCGATCGCAGGGACGCCAGAAGTATGGCAGAGGGACGCATCGTCTCGTTCCCTGTTCTCAGGGAACTATGGTTACAATAGTAACCTGAGACGTTCCCTTATCGAAAAGGGAACTTCGAGATGCGTCATTCGACACTACGGGAACGAGAATACCCAATGCGCCATAATTCAAGTGCCTGAGTGTCAATATGTTCAGCTAAACACTAAGCACCTGAGAGCCTGGGGCAGCGTCCAGGTCTAGGCTGTAAAACCTCACGAATGTGAGCGGAGAGGACCAGCCCGCCGCATCACAAACATCTTGGAGAGAAACCCCCTGCAGTAAGGCTTTAGAAGCCGCCATACTTCTGGTCGAGTGAGCTCGGACCACCAAAGGACAAGGCTGGCCCGAGTACTCGTAGGCAAGTGAAATAGCCTCGACTATCCACTTACTGACTGTCTGTTTGGAGGCAGGAAGACCTTTTTTAGGTGATCCAAAGCAAATCAGTAATTGGTCGGACTTCCTGATTGAGGATGTCCGATGTACATACGTGTCCAATGCTCGCACTGGACACAAGAGGTGCAGTCTTTCCTGGTCCGCAGTTGTAAAAGGAGGAGGACAGAAAGCCTGCAGCACAATAGGCCTCGGAGTCAAGGTCGGCACCTTAGGGACGTATCCCTGTTTCGGATATAGGAACGCCTTGACCATCCCCGGTGCAAATTCAAGGCAGGTGGGGGAGACCAAAAGAGCCTGAAGGTCACCAACTCTCTTCAGGGACGAAATAGCTAGCAGAAAGATAGTCTTAAGAGTAAGGAACTTCTCTGAGACCGAATCTAAGGGTTTGAATGGGGCCCTAGACAGGCCTTCTAAAACTATAGCCAAATCCCAAGCTGGCACCCTAGTGTGAGTTGCAGGCCTCAGCCTCAAAGTGCCACGAAGGAAACGTGTAATCAGGGGGTCTCGACCCAAGGATGTACCCCCCACCAGGGTGTGGTAAGCCGCAATGGCTGCCACGTAAACTTTTAGCATGGAAGGGCATAAACCTGACACAAAGCGCTCTTGCAGGAACTCGAGTACTGTGTTCACAGAACAGTTAACTGGATCCAAATGACGTCGGTGACACCATAAAGAGAAAACTCTCCATTTAAGCGCATATAGTTTCCTAGTAGCGCGAGCTCTGGAGCTCAGGATGGTCTCAGCAGCCTCAGCTGAAAGACCACTTTCTATGAGTTGGGCCCCCTCAGAGGCCAAACCCACAGATTCCAGATCTCTGGTCGAGGGTGAAATATTGTGCCCCCGGCCTGAGACAGAAGGTCCCTCCTTATCGGGATCTCCAGTGGAGGCCCGTCTAGCAGAAGGATCAGGTCCGCAAACCAGATCCGACTTGGCCAGCGTGGTGCTACTAGCAGTAGGCTTATTCCACACCGACGGACCCGCTCCAGAACTCCTGGGAGCAGAGCAACAGGGGAAAGGTGTACAGACGTAGCCTCGGCCACGTCTGCACCATGGCATCCAGCCCCAGGGGGGCTGGGTGAGTAAGGGAATACCAGAGGGGACAGTGCGTCGTGTTGTGAGATGCGAACAGGTCCACCTCTGCTCTGCCATATGCCTCCCAGATTTTCTCCACCGCCTCGCGGTGGAGTCTCCAGTCCCCTGGCCTCAGCTCCTGCCTCGACAGGATGTCTGCTCCTATATTCTGGTCCCCAGGAATATACACTGCCCTCAGAGAGAGTACCTTCCCCAGAGACCACAGGAGGATCTGGTGCGCCAGTATGCAAAGCGGACGCGACCTCAGACCCCCCTGGCGGTTCAGATAAGAGACCACAGATGTGTTGTCTGTTCGAACGAGCACATGATGGCCTCTTAGGTCCGGAAGGAAATGTCTCAACGCATTGAAGACGGCCATCATTTCCAGGCAATTTATGTGCCACGAAAGATGATGGCTTTTCCACAGACCCTGAACCGAGCGGCCTTCCATTACCGCTCCCCAGCCGGTGAGGGAAGCATCTGTCGAGATAGTAGCTCGATGGCAAAGAGCTCCCAACACCGGACCCTGGGTTAAGAACCAGTGTTTCTTCCATATCTCTAAGGCCCGAAGGCATCGCCGCGTGACCTTGATCATACGGAAAGGGCTTCCCCTCGGGAGAACCCTCTGGTCCTGAGCCACCACTGTAAAGGCCTCATGTACAGCAGGCCAAAAGGTATCACGTTGGACGCTGCTGCCAGTAGACCCAACAGTTTCTCGAACTGTTTTACAGTGCGTGACTGGCCTAGCTTTAGCTCTTTGGTGGCTGCCAGGATAACAGCTACACGAACGGGCGATAGGTTGGCCCTCATCGTCACTGAATCCCATACCACACCAAGGAAAGTGGTTCTCTGTATTGGAGAAAGAACACTCTTCTTGGCATTGAGCCTCAACCCCAACGTCTGCATATGGGCGAGAACGACACCTCGGTGCCGAACCGCCAACTGCTCTGATTCCGCTAGAATCAGCCAGTCGTCGATGTAGTTCAAAATGCGTATGCCCTGAAGCCTGAGGGGGGCTAAAGCTGCATCCATGCATTTTGTGAACGTGCGGGGTGACAAAGCTAGGCCGAAAGGAAGAACCCGATACTGGTATTCTTTGCCCCTGAAAGAAAACCTTAGGAACTTCCTGTGCTGAGGGAGGATGGAGATATGGAAGTATGCATCCTTTAGATCTATCGTGACAAACCAGTCCTCGGATCTGATTTGGGTCACGATCTGACTGAGGGTCAGCATCTTGAACTTGAGTTTCTGAACTGACCGATTCAACAGGCGAAGATCTAAAATGGGACGCAACCCTCCATCCTTTTTTGGAACAATGAAATAACGGCTGTAAAAACCCGACTCTCGGTGGGGTGAGTACACCTGTTCTATAGCTTCTTTCGCTAACAGGGCCTTTACTTCTTGCTCCATTAGCAGAGCCTGCTCGGGATGCACCACTGTGGGCAGCACCCCGTTGTAACGAGGAGGACGAGAGCCAAACTGGATTCTGTATCCTTTCTCTACAATCTGCAGGACCCAATGATAAATATTCGGCAGAAGCTTCCACACTGCCAGAAAAATTACTAAGGGAACCAGCCTCTCGAGGCTGGTCTCTGGTGTTACTGAGAGAGCCAAATCTGGAGCCTAAAACATAACGGCAGGAACTACCTGACCTGACTGCTCTAAAACCCCCCTCAGAGGGCGCGAAACCAATGCTGTGCCGCAGCATAGCATCAGCGACTCGCTGGAGACCGCTGCGCCCTGAAGCACCAGAGGTGGCAGGGTTGGCAGGAGGGTCTCGTGAGGACCCCGAAGTGGAACGGGCACCGTGTAATGAGGTGAACACCGTTCCACTCCGGTCGGGGCTGTCCTCACAGGCCTGATGCCTAAGCATCAGGACCTTTTTTTTTTTTTAACCGAAGTTTTCTTCGCCTGAAGAACGGTCCTCAGATCCGGCTTAGGCTTAGGCGACTTCGGTTGAGAGGGTTGTGTCTGTCTCCAGTATATGCGTGGGGGAGCACGAGACGCAAAACTCTCTTTCTGTTGCACACGATATGATGAGCTAGACGGCTGGGGCTGCTGGCGCTGGACACGGCGAGGGATTAACTTTTTAAAAGCATCCGACTGTTTTTTAGACTCCTGGAATCTTTCCACTACTGAATGAACTGCGTCACCAAAGAGACCAGAGGGTTCAAGCGGAGCGTCTAACAAAAAAGTTCGATCTTTTTCTTTAATCTCAGAAAGATTGAGCCATAAATGCCTCTCAGTGGCTACCAAAGCTGCCATAGACCGCCCAATTGCTCTAGCGGTCTCTTTAGTAGCCCTGAGAGAAAGATCGATAGCCCTACGAAGTTCTCGAACATCGTCATTACTAATTCCCTCGCTATTATCCAGATCCCCCAGCAGATCAGCCTGATAAGCCTGAAGCAGTGCCATAGTGTGCAGGCACGCTCCGGCTTGACCTGCTGCCGAATAAGCTTTGCCCACTAGGGAAGATGTATTTTTTAATGGTCTAGTGGGCAAAACTGGGGCTTTTATGGAAGATGCAGGACCAGGCGCGAGATAACTCGCTAAATTTTGTTCAACCTGGGGCATCGAAGCATAACCGTAATCTTTAGACCCTCTAATCCTAGAATATATATTAGACTGAGGGTTAAAGAGACGAGATGAAAACGTTTTTTTTTCCATGATTTAGCTAGCTCTTCATGCAAATCAGGAAAAAAAGGAAGCCTTCGTGGTGGAGATAATGTGGCTGAAGAAAGAAAACGCTCGTCTAACTTGCTTTTGGGGCGAGTGTTTCTAGTTTCAGATGGCCAGTCAACATTTAATCTTTCTACAGCTCGCTCGTGACATGACATCCACCAGCTCATCATACGCTGGGGAAATAAATTGTAAATCCCTTTCCCCCGTGTGTGCATTATCACTGTCCATACTTACAACGTCAACTTCCTCAGAAGATGAGCATTGTAGTAAGGGGCTCTCTCCCCGGGCGGAAGAAACCGCAAAGCGTGCTTCCGACACCGGGGGAGGAGAGCTGGATCTCCCGGGTAAGGAAGGAGAAAGGGTCCTCGGACCCGTCTCGATCCCCTCCGAAAGATCCAATTGCGATCCCCAGGAATGCATTCTCCGCGCTGCCTCAACAGACGCGGGTCCTGATCCCTGAGGATCGCGAGCCTGTCCACTCTGTTTGTCAAAGAGTGACAGGCGGGACCTGAGCATGCGAAGCGGTAGCTTCTCACAATGCTGGCATTCAGCCCCCTCGAAGGCTGAAGCCGCATGCTCAAATCCCAAACAAATCACACAAAGCTCGTGTGTGTCCCCACCCGTTAAATAACAGGGAGGAACACACTGCTTGTAGACTTGTTTCGCCATAACGATACCAACAATATTGCAACAGACAACAATAAATAGACAGAGACAGTTTTGACACAGATCGCTTGCTGAGGCACAGAAGCTAAATGCCGGCGAGCAGCGGAAGTGCTCTTATCCTTTCCTGGTCATGACGTCACCCGCCCGTGACGCTCATTCCCTTTTCCCATTGGACTAGTTGGCATAGATGCTTCAGACGCAATCACGCAGAAGGCGTTCCCGTAGTGTCGAATGACGCATCTCGAAGTTCCCTTTTCGATAAGGGAACTGTACTTTGACGGAGAGTTCTTGTGGATGTAATTGATAATGTTATGAATTTACCAAAGAATACTGTGTAAAAACAGAAGACTTCATTTAATTGTATAATTGTAATGTATTTCTGCAATAATTTCCAGTTTATATGCAGATTTATTCATTTGTTTAACGTTCTACAGACATTTTTTAATGAGATTTTCTTTTCACTCTACAGCAGTGGAACTGTAAAAATACAGAACATTTTTACAGTAAATATCTGTATTTGAAAAAAACAGAATTATTCAGTAGAATAACTTAAGGTTTATTACTGTAATTTGACGGTAAGTGTTTGGCAACTTTGCTGCCAGACTTTTTACTGTTTTTTTACGATTGTTTTTTTACATGTATTTACCTTAAATTTAAGGTTTCACAGTAATAAAACACATAGTTGTCTTAATTTTAAATATGTGATTTTTTGTCTTTTTACATAGAATTGAATGTAATTTAACATTAAAGCCAATTAAACAAAAGAATAATCCTGTAAAAAAACAGGATTAGTTTCTGTATTTTAATGACATTTACACGTAATGTTAAAAAACATAAAACATCTGTAAAATAATACAGTATATTTCTGTGAAAAAACTTTTTTTTTTTACAGTGCAGGTTTGAGTCCTGCTTAGAGCGTGGCAGTTTGAACAAGAGGGGCTAAACTTTCACTGGCCTGACATTTGAACAGTGCTTATTGATGGTTTGGATTTAAAAACCCTGCATCATGGCAGTTAGTTATTCATTTTGAGATATTAGCAGAACTTGCAGCCTTTGCTGATGAACTAAAAGCCCTTTCAACTGCTCAAAATGAACACGAAGTTTTGTTGATTTCCATGCACGTTCTAGCTTCCTGCACTCTCTTCTTAAATTACAAATATCCCCGTTCATCCAAGGTACTTGATGAATAGGGGCAAATGGAAATATGTTTTTGTGGTAATCAACATTATTCCACAAATGCTGTAAATTGAGATTAACTGGCACTGAAACCAGAATATTACTAAACTATTTACATATTGAAATGTTTAATCATTTTGTAGTTTGAGATGACAGGAACACTGCCATCACACTAAACACTCAATCAACACATTGAGCCGAAAATACAGTTTTTGTTGACTACCTGTATATCTATTCAGATTTCTATTTATTCTCTCGTTTTCCAGCTCGTCTGCCTGTTCCTGTCATCATCAGTAACTCTTCAAACTGTTCATCATCAAATTGTTCACTGGTGTGTTCATCAGTGTTGAATGTGAGTAATGTGACTCTCTCCTGGTACGCAGGAATGAGTGTATTGTCCAGCATCAGTGTGTGTGATCTCAGCATCAGTCTCTCTCTACCTCTGGAGGTGGAATATCAGGATAAAAACACCTACAGCTGTGTGCTGAACAATCCCATCAGCAACCAGACCACACATCTGGACATCAACACACTCTGTCACACATGTGCAGGTACCACACCACTGATGATATATATGTGTGTGTTTACTGAGCTGATCTCTGTCTTCTGTTGTAGATCAGACTGATGCATTCCCTTACATTAATGACTGTCTCTCTTTTCCTCTCCTTTAGTTCCTGCAGTCTCAGTGTCTCTGATAGTGTTGATCTCTGCTGCTGCTGGATCTCTGTTGATTGTTGTTGGAGTCATTGGGATCTTCTGCATCTGCAGGAAATGTAGAAAAACAGGTCAGGAGAGTAAGCAATGAATGCATATGTAAAATATGTTTAAAGGTGCAAATTTCAACATAGGATTAAAAACATTGTTGTTTTAACATACTGTATCTGTGATTATTGTTAATGCAGTTCAGACCAGGGAGGAAGACAGAAATAATTCGGCATCCTGTCAACAAAAAACACAAAAAATGGTAAGATCATTTATGACGCCCGGTGTTGCAAGAAGTTGTTGCAGTCAGTCTGATTCAAGCTTTTGTGAGTAATATGCCTTAAAGGGTTAGTTCACCCAAATATGAAAATAATATCAGTAATTACTCACCCTCATGTTGTTCCAACCCCGTAAGACTTTCGTTCATCTTCGGAAAAGAAATGAAGATATTTTTGATGAAATCTGAGAGCGGGCTCGCTCCTTCACAGGCTGCTAGGTAATTGCCCGGAACCAGCCCAGAAAAGTTAGTAAAGACATGGTTA
Organism: Chrosomus eos; assembly: GCA_036326025.1. Classification (NCBI taxonomy): domain Eukaryota; kingdom Metazoa; phylum Chordata; class Actinopteri; order Cypriniformes; family Leuciscidae; genus Chrosomus; species Chrosomus eos. Next base: position 44,286 of record JAZAVI010000429.1, on the reverse strand, counting down.
AAATAGTCCAAGTGACTACAGTGGCTCAACCTTAAGTTTATCAAGCTATGAGAATACTTTATGTGCGAAAAAAAAAAAAAAAATAACGACTTTATTCAACTAGACCTACTAATTTTCTTCTGTGTGGGCCTCTGACAAGACCTCTACCACTTTGCTGAAAGTTGTATCAGAAAAATCATTGATCTCATCTAAACAGTACATCTCCTCCATATTTTGAGACCCAATCCCAGAAAAATCAGAAAGCGTATCATCATCCCTTATTTCTTTCTCTCTAACAATCTCAGGACTATGGAGGGATTACTGGGTCAGATTGAAAACTAAAAGTCTTAAATGAAAACTAAAAGTCTAAATCTAAAACTAAAAGTCTAATGCTGCGTTCACACCAGACGCGAATAGAGCGTCAAATTTGCGCCTGCCGCGTCTAGTTATACGCTTGAACACTTTGAATCCATTCGCGCGTCAAGAGCGAAAATGACGCGCGTAAAAAACAAATGTTTGAAGCTAAATTTACCCGCTTCAGAGGCGAAATCCATTGGCGGCCATCTTTTAACAAGGCGGCAAATGTTGATCGAGCATTCATCGAGAGAGTCACCGCTCTGTATTTGCTCTGCAGAGCAGAACAGCGGCGTAGGGATCATCGTCGCCGTATTTGGGTCCACCAGACCCTTTGGAGGCGGACCCAGTTTGGCGAGTTTTACCATTTGCTCCAGGAGCTGCGCCTGAATGATGGCCGCTTTCAGCGGTACTTCCGCCTGTCCCGTGCCCAGCTTGATGACCTGTTGTGCCACATCACAGCGAGGATCACCCTCGCCCTCACCCACCTAATCTGTAATTTATTTTTGTTTTTACGATAAATGGAGCCAGCCTAGGCTACTACAAAAGTGATTAAACTGTCCTGTGATTTCCCCCCCTGTAGTGGCTTCCTTTCCTTCTTAAGCCACTTCCGTGAGGGAAAGTATGTTTGACGCTACACCTGTTTTAACAAGACTTGAGATTTATTGTAACAAAAAGGTGAAAACTTAAAGACAAAACTCTGTGCTCCAAACAAGCAGTGTGGTGTAATGTAGGTCAAAAAACTGTCTCCCTTCCCCTCTACCCTTGCCACATCACTTCCTGCTTAAGATGGCTACCTTCAGGAAGTCCCCAGAAACGGGTGCAATTCTTTCCCTTTACCACAGGGGGGAGTGCAGACAGTAGTTACATACAGCAATGACATTAAGTAACATTATTAATAGCCTTATGGCTCCTACATTCCGGCCCCTTAATTGACAATGACAAGGCAATTATATAAAATATACATATATTGAGGAGCCATATAAAGACATATTTACAATGTACTTCAAGATTTTTTTTTTATCTGTTCATGAACAAAAAAAAGTGTCCGAAATAGTCCAATGGAAAAATCAAACAAAAAAGATTCAAAAATAATCCAATGGAAAAATCAATGAAAAAGTTTCAAAATATGTCCAAAAAATATTTGCCAAAAGTGGTGATCGTTATCTTCATCAAGAGAGCATGTCAACTCTGCAAGTAACTGAAATTACTATTTAGGGTTCCTCTTGAAGAAGACATAGTTTATTGATAGGTCTTTCCAGTATGTTGGACTTTGTTTTAACCAAGACACGACGAACATGTCCTCTTTTGTCAGGCAAGGTCTTTGTGATCCGTCCCATAGGCCAAGAATTTCTGGGTGATGTATCGTCCACTATAAGAACTATGTCCCCCGGCTTAAGATTTTTTCGCACTTCATGCCATTTCTGCCTCTCTTGCATCAGTGGCAGGTACTCTCTTGTCCATCTTTTCCAAAATAGATCACTGATATACTGGACTTGTCTCCATCTCCGTCTCGAATACAAATCACTTTTTATGAACAATCCAGGTGGCAGAATCGGTTTTCCTTTCTGCAGTAGGAGATGATTAGGTGTAAGAGGCTCGGGATCGGTGATATCATCAGATATGGTGGTAATAGGGCGATCGTTGACTATAGCCTCTACCTCACAGAGTGCTGTCTGTAGTCCCTCTTCATCTAAGGCTTGTTGTTTAAGGACGGAATACAGAGACTTCTTAATGATGCGGACAAGCCTTTCCCAAACGCCTCCGTGATGAGCCCCTGAGGGAGGATTAAAACTCCATTTGACTCCCTCGTTCAGCATTGCACGTTTGATCTTGCTGTTATCCAGCTGAGCGAGACAATCTCTAAGCTCTCGTTCGGCTCCTACGTAATTAGTTCCATTGTCTGATATCATTTCTTGAACTTGACCTCTTCTACATATGAACCTTCTCAAGGCCGAAATGCAGGAATCTGTATCCAGGGAATAGGCCATTTCTAGATGGATTGCTCTGCTCGCCAAGCATGTAAATAAGACACCGTATCTCTTTACCAGGCTCCGGCCCCTTTTTACCTCGACTGGACCGAAATAATCTGTACCTACGCATGTAAATGGAGGGGAGTCACAAGCTAGACGACTTAGAGGTAGATTGGCCATTTTTTGCTCCATTACCGGTGCGTTCCAACGTCTGCATGGCAGGCAGTTCCTGACTAACTTCCGAGCAGCGGAATTGGCATGAACTATCCAGTATCTCTGGCGAAGCTTTGAGAGTATCTGATTTTTTCCACAATGACCTGCAGATTGATGAATGTGGTCTAAGAGTAATGTGGACAAATAACTGTTCTTTGGCAAAATGATTTGATGTTTCAAATCTTCAGGCATTGACATTTTGTGTAGCCTCCCTCCAACTCTTAAGATCCCATCCATCAGAAAAGGGTCCAGTTTGTAGAGACTGCTAGTTTTCTTAACAGTATGTCCTTTTCTCAGAGACTGCATTTCAGCTTGAAATGTCTGTTGCTGAACAAAGCCTATTAACGCCTTCTCTGCTTGTTTAAGATCATCCACTGAAAGCTCTTTATCTCCGAATTGAATTTTGCTCTCAGCTTTCCTGTCATTGGACCTGGCCGAATAAGGATCAGTGCCTTGTAGATGAAGAATTGAGTGAGCATCTTTTTGTCTCTGGCTCATCATCCGGAGCATCCTTTTAAATTTCAGGATCCATGCAGTAGCTCTTTTGAGGCTATTCCAAGAAGAGAAGTGCTCGATTAATTTGTTAACCGTATCAGAGCCTCCTGTTAAAACTATAGTGAAAGCCATAGCCTTTTTCATTATCTCGGAGTCGTCGCAAGATATGGTCATTTGCTCCTCCGGAAAGCAAGGCCAGTTTGATTCAGGCAGTGAAAGGAATTCTGGACCATTCCACCATCTTTCTGAACTAAGAAAGGAATCGACCGACAGGCCGCGTGATGCCGCATCTGCAGGGTTCAGTGAGCCGTTCACATAATGCCACTGGGATTTCTCAGACAAATCACGTATTTTGCAGACTCTATTTGCAACGTATGTTTTGAATCGTGTTGTGTCGTTAAAGATGTATTTTAAGACAGATGTGCTATCTGTCCAAAAAACGGATTTTGTGAGTGGAATTTCCATTTCTCTCTTGAGCATCCTATCAACACACGTAGCAAGGACAGCAGCTGCCAACTCAAGCCTGGGGATAGTTACAGGTTTTAATGGAGCAACTCGGGCCTTGCCCAATACAAAGGCAACATGAACATCACCGCTGATGTTGGTAAGGCGCAGGTAACTAGCAATACCGTACCCGGATTCACTCGCATCACTAAAGTGATGTAGCTGGGCAGTTTTTATTTTGCCGTAACTTGCTGGTTTGAAACATCTGCGAATACTTAGGTGGTTAAGTTTGTCCAAACCCTCAAGCCATTCCTCCCAGTATTTTGTTAAGTTGTCTGGAATCTTATCATCCCAACCACAGCTGACTTTGCAAAGTTCCTGTTGGATCCTTTTTGCAGGAAGAATCAATGGGGCGAGAAATCCAATTGGATCGTAGATGGAATTCACAGTAGAAAGAATAGTCCTCTTGGTAGAATGTTGCTCCTTTAAGTTAACCTTAAAGAAAAAGGAGTCTGTTTCAGTGCTCCACTGAATTCCAAGAGCTCTTTCCACGGGGAGTTTATCAATATCAAGATCTAAAGCCTTCACATCTTTGGCCTTCTCCTCTACTGGAATTGAAGCTAGGACAGAGCGACTATTACTTGTCCACTTTGTCAGTCTAAATCCACCGGTGGCGCAGACCGCTCTCAAGTCTCGAATCAGGGCAATAGCTGCATCCTCATTGGGTAAGGAAGTTATGCAGTCATCAACATAGAAGTTCCTTCGAATGGTACTAAGAAGTTCTTTACCAACGCTGCCCTCGTTGTCCTCTGCTGTTTTCTTGAGTGCATAGTTTGCACAACTAGGTGAAGAGACGGCACCGAAGAGGTGAACTAACATCCGATACTCTGCCAATGGTTGGCTAATGTCACCGTTAGGCCACCATAAGAACCGCAGAAAGTCAACATCCTCAGGTGTGACCTTAACCTGATGAAACATTCCCTCGATATCCGCCATGACTGCCACGGGTTCCTGACGAAATCGAAGGATAACTCCGAGGAGACTGTTTGAGAGATCAGGTCCCTGGAGAAGCTCTTTATTTAAGGATGTGCCTTGAAATGAAGATCCACAGTCGAATACAACCCTAATTTTCTTTTTCCTCTTGTGGTACACGCTGTGATGGGGTATGTACCATACTCTTCCGAATTTTCCTGACAGCTGATCTAGTGTCACCTTTTCGGCATACCCTTTCTCCAAGAGGTTACCCATAAATTCCTTATAATCGGTCAATAACGTGTCATCCCTTTGGAATCTCTTCATGAGGCTATTAGCTCGCTGTTCAGCTATCTTTCTATTATTGGGTAGGTGAACCTCCTCTTGACGGAATGGAAGTCTAAGTTGATAGTGACCATCTTGTTTAACAACAGAGTCTGCAGCAATCTTGAGGAACATCCTGTCCTCAGCTGAATACTCAGGCTTCTCATCATATACCTTTTCAGGAAAATCATGATTTAACTGACTCAGGATGAGCTGTTCAACACTGGAAATTGAAATCCTATTACAGGACACCTTTAGTCGTTCATTTCTGCTTATAGATGGGCTTCTGCCTAATGGTCCATTAATAAGCCATCCTAATTGAGTTAGGACTGCATAGGGTCCATCTTCTTGACTATTAATGACCCTCCATGGCTCTATAAGCTTTGGAGCATTAACTCCAATCAACAGACCGACTTCCGCTTCAATGGTATTCAAACTGATCTCTTTGAGATATGGCCAGTGCTGAATGTCCTCCTGGGTAGGAATGTTTTCTTTACCAACTGGTATTGAAGCTTGACTAAAAACCTCTGGCAGGGGCAAGAAATTATTACTGTCGAGGCTACTTACTTCCAACCCATCCAATTTGTATGTATATATTGGTCTTTCTTGTCCCATGGTCCTGAGTAGAACTTCTGTTCTCCTCCCTCTCACATGCAGCTTTTCCGTTAGACTTTCCGTACAGAAAGTTGCGGAACTTCCCGGATCGAGGAAAGCATAAGTCTCTATTATGTTACTCCCGTTGCAGGCCTTAATCTTCACTGGCAGAATAGCAAGTTTGTAGTCTAAAGAGCTGACCTCCGCCTGTTCTGCTGATACCATGGCAATTGTAATTAAGTTACTACAACCCTTATCCTTCTGGGAAGTGTATTGCTCTTTGAGAGGCATACATTCAACATGGAGAATTGTTGGGTGGCTTTTGTGACAAGCCTTACAATCCAGGCGTTTTCTACATGCTTTGCTCATATGCCCCTTTAGAAGACATGCAAAGCATAGTCCTTTTCCCTTTAGAAAATCGATCTTCTCTCCATGAGGCTTTAATGCTATCTGACGACATGCTTCTAATGCATGATTGCCAGAACAGAACAAGCAGGGGGCCTGTAATGCAACACCTGTAGCCTCCTTGCTCTTTATTTCTTTCGTACCGGATATCAGTGGTGATATTGAAGTAGCAAAGCTTTTCTTACTCCCGGACTTGAAAGGACGAGAACCTGTCTCAGCCCTAATACATTTTGTAGCAGAAGTAGGGTCTAGAATATTGCCAAAGAGTGGGTCTTGAAGTATCTTTGCCTGTTTTTCAATAAAGGCGACCACGTTATGAAATTTGGCTCTACTGTTTGTTCTTTCAAGGATGTCACATGCTGTGTTTCTCCACTTCTCACGTAGTTTATATGGGAGTTTGGATATAATCTGTTTTAGATTGGAAGGTAAATCAAGATCAAACATGTTAGGAAGGTCTTCCGCAGCATTGCAACAGCCTCTCAAGTAAAGTGCATAAGCATTAAGGGCCTTTCCATCATCGGTCTTGATATTACTCCAACTCAGGGCCTTTTCCATATAAGCACTGGTGATTTTCACTTCATCACCAAAATGACATGTGAGGAGCCTCTTAGCTTCAGCATAACCCCTTCTAGTATCCATATGCAAGCAGCTTCGTACAAGTTCCTTGGACTGGCCAGAAGTAAATTGTTCCAGATAGTAAAGTCTATCCCTGTTATTGTCTGTATTATCTTCTATTCCATGTTCAAAGGCTTGCATGAAAGGGCGAAAATTTTGTGGATCTCCGTCGAACACTGGAATTTCTCTAGATGGGAGTAGAGTGTGTTTTTGCTGCAAGACCAGAAGTTCAGCAATGTCATTTTGCCTCCGCACCACGTTTGAAAGATTCATATTTGTAAGCCCCACGTCTGTGCAACTAACAGATGGATTTTGAAAAGTTGTAGCAGGATTATCGGATGTTGCTGTCGCATCCTCAGCATTGGACTTTCGATGTGCTACTTGGTTGAGTTTTGGAGGTTGAAACATTCTTTGCAATGGAGTTTTTGGGATAGCTCCAAGTTGAACAAATTCAAAAGATAGCGAGGGTCCTGGTGATGTCTGATCCTGTTTCGTTGTTGTATTCTTAGAATTCTCGGCGGTGTACTTTTCGAGATACTCATTCATTTCGTCCTTAGGTTCACAAGATTGCTGGGAAATAACAGATCGAACATGTAGACTTGGGCTTGCTGTTGTTGCATAGTCTTCAAAGACCTTCAGTTTAGCATCTTTTGCAGCAATGTCACATTCCAAATTTACTGTTTCCAGTCTCCTATTCAAAGCAGCCTTTTCCATTTCTAGGGCCTGTTTTTGTTTTAATGCAGCTTTGCGAGCAAGAAGGGCTGCTTTATCAGCAGTTACTTTTATCCTCATTGATGACAATGATGATGATATACTTGAGCTGTGAGAACTACGAGATTTATGTGACCTCTTGGACACATTCGAAACACTATCACTTGGCTCGATAAGTGTTTGTGGATCCTTTTGAACATTTTTCCACATCTCATATTCACTCATAAAGTTCTCAAATGTAGCCATTTTAGGCTCAAACCAGTCAATGCGCTCATTTTCTCTGATATCATCAGACAGTTGTTCTTGCACAAGTCTATGAGCAGTCTTAAATTCTCCAAGTGACATAAAAAATGTCTCTGCACTTCTTTTTATTGATTCCACATCACAACCCTCAGCAAGCAATGCCTTTACTTCATTCATCCTACGTGTGCACACACCAAGCTTTCCCCTACGCATAGAACTGAGGGATCCAATGCTTTGTTCAACTCCATCCTTATCATTTTTGGACATTTCATCAGCCATGTTTGACACAAACAAGCACAATCAAGTATCCAGCCTTCCATAGAATCAACAGGCCACAATGTACACATAAGCATCAGCTTCTTGTACCATGCTTTGATCAAAGCCAAAATTCTCAACCACAGCTCTTAGAAATAAGTTCACCCTTGTTTACTCACGCTTTGGATGAATTTCAGAATCCTTTCAAAGCTGTCGATACGTATCACTCATGGCTTGATCATTCCAGATGTAGGCCTTGATTGGGCCTACCGCATGCCTGCTTGTCCTTCTTGGGAGTTTTTTGACTTAATGTAGTGGCTTCCTTTCCTTCTTAAGCCACTTCCGTGAGGGAAAGTATGTTTGACGCTACACCTGTTTTAACAAGACTTGAGATTTATTGTAACAAAAAGGTGAAAACTTAAAGACAAAACTCTGTGCTCCAAACAAGCAGTGTGGTGTAATGTAGGTCAAAAAACTGTCTCCCTTCCCCTCTACCCTTGCCACATCACTTCTTGCTTAAGATGGCTACCTTCAGGAAGTCCCCAGAAACGGGTGCAATTCTTTCCCTTTACCACAGGGGGAGTGCAGACAGTAGTTACATACAGCAATGACATTAAGTAACATTATTAATAGCCTTATGGCTCCTACACCCCCCTTTACATTAGAATAATAATGTTTCATATAATCTAGATTAGATATGGAATAAAGATGCATTCAATACAAAATTAAAGTCTCATATATTAAAATCACACCATCTGACAGCAGCAAGCAGGCTCCTGATTGGTTAAAGTGTAAATTGCAGGTAAAAAAATTCACGAAGATAATGCAATGTGCTTACTAAACATAAATATAAGAACCCCCCACCATTGTTTTTTATGTTTTTTATACCAAAATGCTGAATATAATATGAAAAGTTGGTACGTTTTACAGTGCTTTTAAGCACGCCCCCCCTCCCTTCCACTAGGCTGGGCGTGACGTCATAAAAGGGATTCCAATCTTTTACGTTATATTGGAGACCTAGCTAGCGAAAATGGTTAACTATTGTGCTTGTGCGGGATGTACGAATACATCAAAAACGGGAGAGAGGCTCCACAAGTTCCCCAAGGACAAACGGCTGATTCGTGCTTGTAAGTGTTCGCATAACTTACCCGAGGAGGTAGAGCTTAGATCGGGCCCAAAACATCAAGCAAGATCCTACCCGAGCCCGCTGTGTCCGAGCCCGACACATTAACAGTAATTATGAGCCCGAGCCCAATTTAAACCCGACTATTTTTTAATACGTGGGTCGTTATAACTGACGTTCACAACTACTTTCTATGTTACTTTCTCCTGCCGGCAACATGTATATTTTGTCCCGCTCCCGCCCGCAAAAAGACTTTTTTTCTGTACCTCCAAATACTTTCAAGTTAGCCTACGTGTCGCCACTGTCACAGTCCTCGTCTGCACCAGTCTGTCTTTGTGTCTACACTACACTTCCCAGAATCCTCCTCGTCTCCACACCTGTATTCACTCCCTCACTTACCAGCCTGTCCCTCGTTATCATCATCTGTGTCACCTGTCTTCACCTTGTTAGTGTTCATTTGGATCTTTATTTAGTTCACTCTGTTTCAGTCTGTCCTGGTCAGTTCTTGCGTCTTCTATGTAATGTATTGTGAGTGTTCCTGCCCGTCTTCCTGTTTATACCTGTTTTGAGTTTGTTATAAGTAAATGTTTGCATTGGAGCCTACTTGCCTCAGCCTCCTTCTTCAACCCGCACCACAACCCGTGACAGCCACCATACACATCAGCATAAATGCTTCTGATAAATTCTTTGTTATTAAAGCATTAACACACAAACCACTGTTATAACATAAAAGCAAGCAGGCTGCATGCATGGTTTGGCATGACTGAATGCACGCTCCCTTAATAATCCCTTAAAAGCTGACATCAGTTCATTGCGATCTCACACATCTTTGTTATCAATGAAGCTTTCATAATATATACATTTTGTTTGTTATAAATAGAGGATTTATACAGAATCCAGCATACAGAATTCAGCTCTGAACAAAAAGTCAGTTTTGAGCGGTGAGGGGAGTCTATCTTAAATGCTTCTGATTGGCCATTGCTTTGATCAAGAAATCAACACATATGTCTGTGATTGGCTACATCGGTCAATGCTGCAAACATGTTATAAAAAGAAACTCTGGCCTGTAAATCGTTTTATTTTGTTTTAGTTGTTCTTGTTGCTTTTCTGCAACAGATGAATAAAAATGTATTAGTTTTTATGTTTTATTCATAGATATTTCTAATTTGCGGGAGTCCCGCGAATCGTTTTATTCTCCCTCAACCCGCACACACAGAGTGAGTGCATTACCGCCCGCGTTCCCTCTTATGACGTCATCACCTAGTAACTGTAAAAAACATGCTACCTTTGAAGAAACCCCAATAAATGTTATTTTAACACATTTTAAGACAGAAATGTTTAAATATATACACAATGAGCACTTTAATTTACACATTAATTGATTGTGGTGGTTAACCTGCAATTTACACTTTAACGCGGTGCGAACTGACGCAAAAGTTCAGATTTTTCAACTCCGGTGGCAGACGCGAATTCGCGTCAAACGCGTGAATGCACAAAAAGCACTATAAAAAAATTTTTGTGCGTACGCGCCATAAGGTGCGGGGAGATCCCTCTGCTGTCCATAAGGTACCTCTGCACACCAGCCATTTCAAACCCAGCCTCCAGTATTTGGCCCACGCCACGCCTCCTTATTTACATACACTCCTGTGAGAGAGAGAGAGAGAGAGAGAGAGAGAGAGAGAGAGAGAGAGAGAGAGAGAGAGAGAGAGAGAGAGAGAGAGAGAGAGAGAGAGAGAGAGAGAGAGAGAGAGAGAGAGAGAGAGAGAGAGAGAGAGAGAGAAGCATAGCTGTGATTCATGGAAGAAACAATAGAAAATACAGATTATCCTCCATACAAATATATTATAGCACAACATTCTCATCCTTTGGCTTCATATAGGGGATGCCATATGACATTTCGTCGAAATCTTACGCACATGGCATCCTTTAGCATCAATATAACACGCACTGTTATGGGTAGGTTTAGGTCTGGGGTAGGGTTACGGTTATGAAGCCTTGGGATCTGCGTATGGAACTGCAACCAAGATGATACAATGGGGCTAAAGGCTGATTAATACTTCTGCGTCGGACCTAAAGGATGCCATGTGCGTCGGATTTAGACGAGCATCACCTGTATGACGCCGGTTCTGCGTCTCATATTGACGCTAAAGGATGAGAATGTTGTGCTTCAGGAGCCTTATCGATACGGTACGCAACACATCGCCTGAAATAGCGATTATTGTGTCTGGACCGCTTCCTACGTACCGACGAGGGAATGAAAAGTTCAGTAGATTATTCGCGCTTAATGAATGGTTATTGTCATGGTGCAATGAGCAGAAACTGCTCTTTGTAAATAATTGGAATCTGTTTTGGGAGCGACCGAGGCTCTTCCGCGCTGATGGCTTACACCCAAGTAGAATAGGGGCAGATCTTCTGTCAGATAACATCTCCAAGATGTTAAATACCGTTTGACTAGTAACCAAAAATCCAAATCACAGTCTCTACTGCACCAAATTAATTGATATTAATACTAGTGTAGAACATTGCATAGAAACTGTGTCTATTCCTCGTTTACTAAGATCAAATAATAAATCTACTGCGGGATCTAGAAAAAATCTAATTGTTATTAAAACAAAAACTCTCGCTATTAGTGAACAAAAACAATTTCTAAAGCTAGGTCTTCTAAACATTAGATCACTCACACCTAAGGCGGTTATTGTAAATGAAATGGTCACAGATAATAATTTCGATGTTCTGTGCCTTACCGAAACCTGGCTTAAACCAAATGATTATTTCGGTCTAAATGAGTCTACTCCGCCAGGATACTGTTATAAGCATGAGCCCCGTCTGATCGGTCGTGGCGGCGGTGTTGCAACAATCTATAGAGATATTCTCAATGTTACTCAGAAAACTTGTCATAGGTTTAATTCGTTTGAAGTACTTGTGCTAAATGTTACGCTCTTAGATGTAAGAAAAAAATCCCTATTATCTCTAGCATTGGCTACCGTATATAGACCTCCAGGGCCTTACGCCGATTTTCTAAAAGAGTTTGCTGACTTTCTATCAGATCTTTTGGTCAACGTCGATAAAGCATACTACGTACTGCTGTATTATGTCATGCTGTGCCACGTTATCGACCATGGTAGAACAATTCTTCCATCCACCATAGATAATTTCTCAAATAGCTTACCTGATCTGTCTGAGCTGCTGCCTGAACCCAAACAAACAGATGAACTAGACGAATTAACTAGCACTATGAGCACCATTCTCTCTAGAACATTGGATATGGTTGCACCCATTCGATTAAAAAAGGTCAGAGAAAAAAGTATAGCACCATGGTACAATAATACTACGTATGTTTTAAAGAGAGAAACCCGTAATTTAGAGCGTAAATGGTAAAAAAACTAATTTAGAGGTCTTTAGAATCGCGTGTAAAGACAGTATGTCACGTTATAAAAAGGCCCTTAAAACGGCCAGGGCTGACCACCTCAGCAAATTAATAGAAAACAACCAAAATAATCCAAGGTTTTTATTTAATACCGTGGCTAGACTAACAAATAAACAGAAGTCGTCTGAACAAAATACCTTGTTACAGTTCAGTAGTAATGATTTCATGAACTTTTTCACCGAGAAAATTGAAAGCATCAGAATCAAAATCGTAAACGTTCAATCTTTGCTCGCACCTTATAATTCAGCCGCAATTATCACCCCGCAAGAACAATTACAATGCTTTACAACGATAGAACAAAAAGAGTTAAATAAACTTATCACTTCATCTAAAACAACAACATGTTTATTAGATCCTATACCAACTAAAGTACTGAAAGAAGTATTACCTATAGTGGAAGAGCCTCTTCTCAATATTATTAATTCGTCTTTATCTTTAGGTCATGTTCCAAGAACGTTCAAGCTGGCAGTTATAAAACCTCTTATTAAGAAACCACAATTAGATCCAAATAACCTAGCAAATTACAGACCCATTTCGAATCTTCCATTTATGTCAAAAATATTAGAAAAAGTTGTGTCCGCTCAACTCGGCTCTTTCTTGCAAGAAAACGACATATATGAAAAGTTTCAGTCTGGATTCAGGCCACATCATAGCACTGAAACTGCGCTTGTTAGAATCATAAATGATCTACTTTTAGCTTCGGACCAAGGCTGTATCTCAGTACTAGTTTTACTTGATCTTAGTGCTGCGTTCGATACTATAGATCACACAATACTCTTAGATCGACTACAAAATTACACTGGTGTTCAAGGACAAGCATTAAGCTGGTTCAGGTCATACTTATCTGACCGCTACCATTTCGTCTACTTAAAGGGAGAAAAATCGATCATAACTTCGGCAAACCATGGAGTGCCGCAGGGATCTGTGTTATGCCCTTTATTATTCTCAATATATATGCCTCCACTTGGTAATATTCTAAGGAAACATGGAATTAGTTTCCATTGCTATGCTGATGACACTCAAATATATATTTCATCACGGCCAGATGAATACGCTAAATTATCCAAATTGACAGATTGTGTTAAAGATATAAAAGATTGGATGACGCGTAACTTTCTTTTATTAAATCCAGATAAGACAGAGGTAATACCTATCGGTTCTAAAAACCGTCTACAAAACCTCTCACAACACAACTTTAACATAGTAGGATGCCCTGTTACTTTATCCGCTACAGTAAAAGACCTGGGTGTTATATTAGACTGCAACCTGTCTTTTGAAAAGCATATTTCATATGTTACAAAAACTGCCTTTTTCCACCTTAGAAACATTGCTAAGCTACGTAATATGCTATCTGTTTCTGATGCAGAAAAGTTAGTTCATGCATTCATGACCTCGAGACTAGATTACTGTAATGCTTTATTAGCTGGTTGTCCTGCATCCTCAATAAACAAGCTACAGTTAGTCCAAAATGCAGCCGCTAGAGTTCTTACTAGATCAAGAAAATATGATCATATAACACCAGTTTTATCATCACTTCATTGGTTACCTATAAAGTTCCGTATTAATTACAAGGTATTGCTTTTGACCTATAAAGCTCTAAATGGTTTAGCTCCAGTCTATTTAACGGATCTTCTATCGCCTTACAATCCATCGCGCTCTTTAAGATCACTAAATTCGAGGCTTCTGGTCATTCCTAGGATATCCAGATCCACCAAAGGAGGGAGAGCATTTTCACATCTAGCTCCGAAGCTCTGGAATAGCCTTCCTGATATTGTTCGTTGCTCAGACTCGCTCTCCCAGTTTAAAACTAGACTAAAGACGCATCTATTTAGCCAGGCATTCATATAAATTTTTATCTTACAGTTATTGTAAATTTGGCCTCTAGTTCATAAACGCCAGAGGAGAACTGGCCCCGACTGAGCCTGGGTTCTCCCAAGGTTTTTTTTTCTCCATTGGGTGATCTGATGGAGTTTTAGGACACCATTGGGTCACTTGATGGAGTTTTTCGGTTCCTTGCCACTGTTGCCTTTGGCTTGCTCAGTTGGGGATATTCAAATTAATTAAACAATCATACCATTGATCAGCTCTACCAAACTTGGATGTCCTTTTTGGATGTCCAGTAATAAACAAACATTGTTGAGTTGTTTTGATTGATACTGTAAAGCAGCTTTGATACAATCTGTATTGTGAAAAGCGCTATATAAATATATTTGACTTGACTAAAGGATGCCATGTGCGTAAGATTTCGACGAAATGTCAAAAGCGTCACATGTATGACGCCTTGGGATGAGAACGGGCTGATTATACATAGACGACAGCGATCATTAAACAATAGTCAATTTTCGGTCAGAGAAGTTACTTTTTTTTTTTTTTTTATATGACTGCATTTTTCTTTGCAGAAATCAATGGAGACTGTGTATGAAAATTTCCCCAAAAAACGATGATCAAATACTGTGGAATACGCTACTGGAATAAATGTTAGAGCTCATGCGAGCCCTGATTCACTCCTCATAGTTCACATTAATTGTCTGCCAATATGTTTTAACTTTACTTTCATGTTTTTACTCGCTCATGTATTGTTGTTGTAATGTCTAAAATCAGCCCAGTCTCATCCCAAGACGTTATACGTCTGACGCTTTTGACCATACGTCAACATCCGACGTTTTAGGGTACCCTTTAACTTCAGTATATGACGCTATCTAACCCTAACCCTAACCCTACCCCAGACCTAAACCTACCCGCATCATCTAACTGACGCTAAAGGTAAAGCGTCAGTCATATGACGCCCCGGGATCGTCATCTAACTGACGTTAAAGGGTACCCTAAAACGTCGGATGTTGGCGAATGGTCAAAAGCGTCAGTCATCTGACGTCTTGGGATGCGACTGTGTTACTAAAATTGTGTTTTCTGTGTTTGTTTAATTTAGTGGTTCACGAATAGAATTGCCCAGAAACTCAACTAAAAGATATATTTATAGCTAAATGCACATGGAAATTCACTTTTGATTTAACACAGTATTTTTAGATAAAAAAAAATTGTCAATAAAATTAAATAATTTATTTACATTTTTTATTATTGTGTTACATTCTGTTACCTATTTTGTACCATGTATCTTATTGTATTTTCATTTAGTTAATTTATGTTGGCCTAACCATAAAGTGCACTGTCTGTCTGGAGTGTATATCCAACTATGGAATGCCAAAGCTGTCATAATAATAAATAAATAAATATACAAAGAAATAAAAACAAATACATAAATAAATAAACAAATAAATATATTAAGAAATGTAAAAAAAAAACATTTATGTATAACTGTATTTTTTCTTAATATATATAATATATATATATATATATATATATATATATATATATATATATATATATATATTTTTTTTTTTTTTTATTTTTTTTATTTATGCATTTATGCATTTATTTATTTTCACATTTATTTATGTTTATATGTATTTATGTCTACATTTTGATGTTTTTGAGGTGGTGGAAGAAAGTAGGCGCATATAACCCAACTGTATCTCTTGTCTATACACTGCCATAATCCACGTGTATCTGACTGTGACTTACTACAAGTTGCACACCATAAAAACAGCTAACATTCACTGACGTCTTCCCTATAGTACGTCGTCAGCCACTTTAAAGGCCTACTTTCTTCTGTCACCTCGCAAACATCAAATTAATAAAAAAAAAAAGCCCATGTATGTGATCATTTTATTTTATAGTGAAGGGGAGCTGTAAAAAGTCAACCCGTCAGAGACCCAGGACCAGATATGATGAAATAAGACCTGGGACCCGTTCTTCGTACGTTGCTTAAAACATCCGAGATCAAACAAGACATCCAAGATAATATCATCGTGCTCATCATGATCCGGCTAATTGGGTTCTTCGAACACACCTACCGGTTATGATTAGCTGGATTGGGTTATCTGAAATAATTGCGCGTTCATGTTTAAAAGGGGATATGTATCGATAGTAGAAACATTGGTCAGCAACGCTGCTATTGGCTGCTCACCGTGTCCAGTGCTCGGTTTTTCTCACAGCAGAGCAAGAGTCATTGCTTGAAGGATATGCTGAATTTGAAAACTTAATTACAAGTTTTCACCTCAAATGTGCAAAAGCCAGGAGAGAGGGCTGGCAAAAAGTAGCAAATTAAGTTTGTAGTGACCATTTAGATGTTTTTATCACTTATTAAAGTATATATTTTTGTATTTTAACAATTAATAAATAATTAATAACTTTGTTCATTGTAATGTCAGAGTCACCACCCACTACTAGAACATGGGAACAAGTAAAAGTGAAGTACTAGAATATTCTAATAGTACATAATAGTAATTTGTACTACTTCTCTTTTAAAAAGGCACTGTTAATAAATGTTTGCTTGTTTATAAAAGCAACCAAGAAAAAGGCTGAGAAAAAAAGAAAAGAAAAACAAACAGGTGGTGGTTCTGCACCCCCACATTATACCCCGGCAGAAGAGCTGGCCCTTGGGTTAATGTGAACCGACCCGTCCTGGGTTCAGCTCTTCCTCAGAGACACAGGAGAGACCAGTAGCAGCAACTCCTTCATTGCTGGTAAATTAACTTTAGATCATCTTACACTGTAAAATATTTTTTTGCTGCACAATAGGCCTAAAATCCCAATGGCTGGTCCAGTTATATCAACTGTTAAACCTTAAGTAGTAATGAATTGATTTGACTTGTGAAAGTGTACATGTGTGAAACTACATGTAGCCTAGTTAATGTAAATATGTTGCCATGAGTTATTGATCATATTTGTACTTCATTGCAATGAAATTGTGTTTTCCTCTTTTGTGCAGTTTTAAACAACACACCAACACTTTTATCTGTTCCCAAGCAAGTGGCTGAAGCATGTGCAGTAAGTGAGTGGACTTTTTCTAACTTTACATCAAAAGGGAAGAAAGTACAACACTTTGTAATGCCCATTTTTCCACAATGCACAGGACAGTGAAGAAACTCTCTCAGGTGACTTTCTTTTGGAGAAAGTATCTGTAAATAACTTTATTTCATTTACACTTGTGTACCTATTATTTCTGAATGGAAATATGAGTTGCAGGAGTCCACATTTAAAGGCCTATAGAAGAGTCTGAACACAGCAGTGATACAGAGGCGGGCAGTGTTGTACTTTTCCTTTTCATTTTTGTTGCATAAGGCTTGTGTTGACAGGTTTAACCCAAGCCCCCCTGCCCCAACACCCCACCCACCCACATGACACATAATATGACACATGTAATGTCACAGGCCCTGTCAGGTGCAGCCCTCAGACTTTTCAGACACTGAAATCTTACCTTTAGTTGGCCAAAGTTCATTTCACTGTGTGCCCTTGTCCTAGAGCTGCATTCTAACTGGAGTGTATGTAATACAGTGAGCTTGATATTTATATTTTTTCTTACCACGTTCAAATAGTGTGCATAAATGTGAATCGCTGTGCTTCCACATTTGTGATATGAACAGTCACACACCATCTAAGAGATTTTAGTCTGTCAACTGCCTTTTTTTAAATTCGATGTAATATTACTTATCTGGAATATTAAGAATCGTAATAGTAACTTGGCTGCACATTTACAATGTGACCCCCCCCCCCCTTTCTGTTCACAAAATCCCCTTCATTGTGGCCTTGATGGGAACATGTGTGCAGTCTATGGCACCAATTACATTAGGGAAGCCTGAGGGACAATCTGTACTGAAAGTCATAATAGTAATGGTAATGATTGCATGATCAACATTAAAAATAATAATGTAGGCCTACCTGCGTTAAAAAAAAAAAAAAAAAAAACTGCTATACAACTTTGTGTCTAAAGTGGCTTGGAAATGCCCTAAAACCTGCTTGAGCGCCAGATAAACTTTGCTAATGGCACGACAGACAGCACTTATCACCAAGTTCTCCGCATCTCCAATAGTGTAAAGGAAAGAATCTCTATGGCAATGCTGTTTATTTGTGCTGTTATTAAAGCCCGACTCCGACGAGTCGAACATTTATGCGTTTCCAACAAATTAATGATGTAAACGACATCCTCACGAGTCATGAGAAAAAAATATATATCTCAAAAGGTACACTATCGCGCTGCGTTAAAAGACTTCCCGTTTCAGCTCCGCTTATAAGATAAAATAAGCTGCTCGTGTTCAAGCTATCACACCTGTTGCTATGACAGCAAGTCTAGGATGAGCTTCGAAGAACCAAACAATCCAAGATCATGCCAAATCGCCAACAATCAAATCCAGCTTAGTGAGTTAGTGACGTACGAAGAACGGGCCCCTGGAGTCAGAATTATAATAAATGAAAGCAAAGATTTACTGAAGATAGTTTGCAGTTTCACCAGCTTCAAGACTTCACACGTGAGTTTGTAGTTTGTAGTACACAGGAGTTTGTAACCCCGCTTACAGTTACAAAGATCACAGTCGTTATACCATTTCCTCTGGTCTAAGGTCTACCAAGGTCTAAGCCAGGGGTCTCCAACACGTCGCTCGCGAGCTACCGGTAGCTCGTGGCCTGATTGTTGGTAGCTCGCCAAGGGGCCGTTGACATATCGCATCTTTTGCGTGCTCAAGTTCGTTATTTCAAATGTAGGCGCGCGGCAAGCACATTCAAAATTGAACCGACGCGCTCATTTTTTCTAGGCGCAGCGAGATTAAATCTCAACGCTTCTTACATGCGCAGTCTTTTAGGGGCTCCGCTTCTTGAGACACACACGCACACTAGCACACACACGCAAGGTCTCTCATTTGCCGTGCGCGCGGCGCGCAACACGGTTTGAACATACAAATTCACGTAGCTTTCGAAAACCGGGACTTCAGTGTCCCGGGAGAGTGCATAAATTTCCCGGGACAGGTTATTAAAAAGAAGGACAACAGGTGGCAACCCTAACTATTAATGATAAAAGATAAGCTAATGTGCATTAATGTAAATGTCAGTAATTTATCTTTGACTCATTCTTTTATAAAAAATGATTTAAAGGCTGAAATATGTGAGGTTTATCTTTTTATAAAACCTTTTTTGTCAACTTTATTTGAACTTGTACATGTTAGTATTGCATGTTGCAAGACACTGCTTTAAAATCTGGCCATCATTTTTAATGTTATTATTTTAATGTTTATGTAAACAAAGTGCATATTGATGCTAATTTTATTTGCTGGTTTTCGACATGAAATTTGGTGAATTGATTTTATTGAGTAGTATTATTACTTTTTGAACAGGATTCTGAGATAACCGTGATCATTATGATATATAATCATGAAATGAAATTTTCATGCCATTTCAGTTCTAGTTATGATGCACTATAAAATCAACTATAATTGTGTGTTTTTTACAGTATATTATGCAAAGTACAATTTTCTATAAAAAAAAAAATCAGTTCTTCTCTCGACATTTAAGGGTGACATACAGGCGTACAAAAACTCTTTTACCGGTAGTTGCCAATATGAGAGTTATGAGACATTATTTAAGAGATTTAAGTATTGTATTACATGAGTAGCTCTCGGCCACTTTCGTTTTTAAAAAGTAGCTCTCAAATGAAAAAAGGTTGGAGACCCCTGGTCTAAGCTATCCTAAGAAATAGATAAACAGAGAAATTTCCTACACATATATAGATAGACTGAAGCATCTTCATTGATTATGTGGCTGACACTCGGTCCCTGAAGTTAGGCTAGTCATCATGACCTTCCAGGTCACAGATTAACAACTCAGTCAATCTCCAATAATTCAAGTTCAATTCAATTCAAGTTTATTTGTATAGCGCTTTTCACAATACACATTGTCTCAAAGCAGCTTTACAGAAAGTGCATTTCAGAAATGTACAAAGAAAAATACAGTTAGTTAATCATGTTTAAATTTAGGCATAACATATCGCCTGTCACGGAGCCATCCACGTCATCACTCCCGTCCACTTCACCCGTTCATTACACCAGATCACAGTCACCTGAATTCTAATCACGGACACCTGCACGTCATGATTGCACTCACTACTTCAGTCACAGTTTCCTGCACCTCAGTGTCTGGTATCGTCGCTCGACACTACAGACTCTACTTACCTGAGATTCCTTTCTGAAAAGACTTACCAGTTATCCTGAAGATTGTCTTCATTCATTGTCCTGTGATTCCCTGGCCATCAAGTTCATCAGCATTCTGTAAAGACATTGCTTCACCGTCAGTTAAGTGTTCGTCAGCTCTGTTTGTCACCATCGCACTCAAGCTATCCTGCATTGCTCACTCTGCATTTAAATAAACTTGTTATTTGTTTACATCTGCCTGGTCTACCTTTCTATGGATGTGACATCGCCGGTGTTTAGTCGTCTCTCCACAGGCGTTTAGTCATCTCATCACAGGTGTTGGGGCATCTGAAGTCTCCGTGAGAGGCTGGATACAAACTGGAGCTGACGAACGCTATTTACCTCGGGACTAGCGTCCCGAGATAACAGCAGAAAGACAGATGGGAAATAATTAGCATAGCTGATGTTCATAATATTAATGCATTCGAACTGATTCAGAAGTAGTATAAAAGGTAAGCATTAAGTGAATGCTTGGTTAAAGAGATGCCAAGTCTCGAACAATATCAGGAAGGCTATTCCAGAGTTTAGGAGCTAAATGTGAGAACGACCTCCCTCCTTTAGTAGACTTAGATATCCTAGGAATGACCAGAAGCCTCGAATTTAGTGATCTTAAAGAGCGCGATGGATTGTAGGGCGATAGAAGGTCTGTTAAATACACAGGAGCTAAACCATTTAGAGCTTTATAAGTCAATAGTAATACTTTGTAATTGATACGGAACTTAATAGGTAACCAGTGTAGAGATGATAAAATTGGTGTTATATGATCATATTTTCTTGATCTAGTAAGAACTCTAGCGGCTGCATTTTGCACTAACTGTAGCTTGTTTATTGAGGATGCAGGACAACCAGCTAATAAAGCATTACAGTAATCTAGTCTCGAGGTCATGAATGCATGAACTAACTTTTCTGCATCTGAAACAGATAGCATGTTACGTAGCTTAGCAATGTTTCTAATGTGGAAAAAGGCTGTTATTGTAACATTTGAAATATGATTTTCGAAAGTCAAGTTGCGGTCTAGTATAACACCCAGGTCTTTTACTGTAGTGGATAAAGTAACAGGACATCCTTCTAAATTAAAGTTGTATTGTAAGGGATTTTGTGGGTAGTTTTTTGGACCAATAAGTAATACCTCCGTTTTATCTGAATTTAAAAGCAGGAAATTACACGTCATACAGCATTTTATATCTTTTAGACACTCTGTCAAGTTAGATAAGTTAGTGTTTTCATCTGGTCGTGATGAGATATATAATTGAGTGTCATCAGCATAACAGTGAAAATTAATTCCATGTTTTCTTATAATATTACCAAGTGGCAGCATATATATTGAGAATAGCAGAGGGCCTAGGACAGATCCTTGCGGCACTCCATAGTCTACTGATGTTATCTTCGATTTTTCCCCATTTAAACAGACAAAATGGTAACGGTCTGATAAGTATGATCTAAACCAGCTTAATGCCTGTCCCTGAACACCAGTGTAGTTTTGTAGTCGATCTAAGAGTATTTTATGATCTATAGTGTCGAACGCAGCACTAAGATCAAGTAGAACTAGTATTGAGATACAGCCTTGGTCAGAGGCTAAAAGTAAATCATTTGTAATTTTAACTAGCGCAGTTTCTGTGCTATGATGCGGTCTGAATCCGACTGAAATTTTTCATAGATATCATTTTCTTGCAAGAAAGAGCACAATTGAGCGGACACAATTTTTTCTAGTATTTTAGACATAAATGGAAGATTTGAGATAGGTCTGTAATTTGCTAGGTTATTTGGATCTAATTGCGGTTTCATAATGAGAGGTTTTATTACTGCCAGCTTGAATATTTTTGGAACATGACCTAAAAATAAAGACGAGTTAATAATATTGAGAAGAGGCTCTTCCACTACAGGTAACACTTCTTTAAGTAGTTTAGTGGGTATTGGATCTAATAAACATGTTGTTGGTTTAGATGCAATGATAAGTTTATTTACTTCTTCCTGTCCTATTGTTGTAAAGCGGTTTAGTTGTTCTAGGGGGGCCATAATTGAGGCTGAGTCATAAGACACCATAGAGGATTGTACGTTTACAATTGTGTTTCGGATGCTTTCTATTTTCTCATTGAAGTAATTCATAAAATCATTACTACTATATTGTAACGGAATATTTTGCTCTGGAGATGTCTGATTATTTGTTAGTCTAGCCACGGTGTTAAATAAAAACCTTGGATTATTTTGGTTATTTTCTATTAGTTTGCGGATATGCTCAGCCCTGGCTGATTTTAGAGCCCTTTTATAACGTGACATACTGTCTTTCCACGCGATTCTGAAGACCTCTAAATTAGTTCGTTTCCATTTACGCTCTAAGTTACGAGTTTCTCTCTTGATAGCATGCGTAGCACTGTTGTACCATGGTGCTTTAGTTTCCTCTCTAACCTTTTTTAATCTAATTGGTGCAACAATATCTAGTGTACTAGAGAAAATGTTGCTCATACTGCTAGTCATTTCCTCTAGTTCATCTGTTTGTTTGGGTTTACTGAGCAGCTGAGATAGATCAGGTAAGCTATTTGAGAATCTATCTATAGTGGTTGGAAGGATTGTTCTGCCTGGTCTATAACGTGGTGCAACATGACAAATTTCAGCAGTGCGTATTATGCAAGTTACCATGTAATGATCAGTGAGATCGTCGGATCGGTTCCATATGATATAATTAAATCTAGTGTATGATTTAGACGATGATCGGGACCACTGACGTTTTGCTTCACCCCAAAAGAGTTTATTAGATCTGTAAACGCAGCCCCTAACGCATCATTTGTATTATCTACGTGTATGTTAAAGTCGCCAACAATTATTGCTTTATCGACATTGACCAATAGGTCTGAGAGAAAGTCTGCAAACTCTTTTAGGAAATCGGCGTAAGGCCCTGGATGTCTATATACGGTAGCCAAGGCTAGAGATAATAAGGATTTCTTTCTTACATTTAAGAGCGTAACATTTAGCACAAGTACTTCAAACGAATTAAACCTATGACAAGTTTTCTGAGTAACATTAAGAATATCTCTATAGATTGTTGCAACACCGCCGCCACGACCGGTCAGACGGGGCTCATGCTTATAACAGTATCCTGGCGGAGTAGACTCATTTAGACCGAAATAATCATTTGGTTTAAGCCAGGTTTCAGTAAGGCACAGAACATCGAAATTATTATCTGTGACCATTTCATTTACAATAACCGCCTTAGGTGTGAGCGATCTAATGTTTAGAAGACCTAGCTTTAGAAATTGTTTTTGTTCACTGATATTTAGATTTTCTGGTTTAATTACAATAATATTCTTGCTAGATCTTACAGTAGATTTGTTGTTTGGCTTCACTAAGCGAGGAATAGACACAGTTTCTATATAATGTTCTACATTGGTACTTATATCAATTAAGTTGGGACAGCAAAGACTATAATTTGGACTTTGACTTACTAGTCAGATGGTCTGTAGCATCTAGGAGATGTTGTCCGACAGAACAGCCGCTCCGACTCTACTGGGGTGCAGACCATCAGGACGGTACAGCCTAAGTCGCTCCCAAAACAGATTCCAATTATTTACAAAAAGCAGTTTCTGCTCATTACACCATGACATTAACCATTCATTTAAAGCAAATAATCTACTGAACCTTTCTTGTCCAAGTCGGTACGTGGGAAGCGGTCCAGACACGACGATCGTTGCTCTAGGCGATGTGCTGCGTACCGTCTCGATCAGGCTCCTGTAGTCCTTCTTCAGAACCTCCGTCTGCCGCAGCCTGATGTCGTTCGTTCCCGCGTGCAGCACGACAGCTCCGGCGCGCTCGTCACCGTTCAGGATCTCGGGAACCTGCGCAGCGACATCAAGAACACGAGCACCAGGAAAGCAGTGAGTGCGCACCTTACCTTTATCCGAGGTAGCACGGACATGACGGACCATGGAAGTGCCGATGATCACGGCGTCATCGCGTTCCGCTTCGCGAAGAGGGGAGAAGCGGTTCCGGGTGGAGATCTCGAAGACCGGGAGGGGGGGAGAGGTTCTTGCTCTGGTCCTGGCTCGTGTCGTGACCCAGGGTGCAGGAGGGATTGAAGGCAGAGATGATCGCGCCCTCCTGGGCAGAGAAACGCACGGAGTAGACGAAGTCGGAGTCAAAGTCAAAAAGTTACTAACCACTGACTTGTGAGCATCGGCGCGTGATGTTTCAAGCGCTGATCGCCGATCTCGCAGCTCGGCTTGCTTCTCCAGCAGAACACGGATCTGCTTCTCCACCGACTCCAGCTCCAGCCGTACCGAAATCAGCTCGAATGTGTCCTCACCTGCACTCAGAGGTAACGTTAGACACACATCCGATATGTTCGCCATTATAACAGATGAACAGTAAATTAGTAGTGATACTACCCATATCACTACTATTTTAGGACTGAAATGATGGATATAACCCGTATCCTTTCAGAGAAACGGGTGTAAAATGAGACGCTCAATAAGCATGCGCTTATGCCCCGTTGATGCTGGCTCTAAGCTCTAATACCAAAGGATATAACCTGTATCCTTTCAGAGAAACGGGTGTAAAATGAGATGCTCGATAGGCGCGAGGCCACGCCTGAAATGCTAGCGGGCTAAAGGCTAGTAGCCGAGATTCGGAAAGTTGGATCTAAGTAGCGATATCAAGCAATCCGATTGTTTTTTATAAGGAATAGTTTCGAGGATAAGTTCACATGATATAAAAATAGAAAGTGCCTGTTTATAATTGAGTGGTAAAAAAGAAAATCAAGGATTAATGAATCAATTCGACGGAGCTCCAAACACAAACACAGACCGCACGCGCATGCGCATGCGCAGACAAAGAAAAAATTGTGACACACAATAATGCCAGTAGTTCCTTCACCTGTAACCAAAAAAGACTAACACACACACAGACAAGGTTGGATTTGGCCAGGCTCTAACTATAAACAGGAGAGTCCTCTCAAAACATCAAGATAATGCGTTCTTTCTCTCAAGGAGAGCTACACTTTAGTCTAACTGGAAAATAAGGCTTTAACTGAGTAATGGACTATAAACTATAGACTTCAATGACCTCTGTGACATATAACATATATGACTGACATAGGGTTAGGGTACCCTATGAAAACAGAAGTAATATATTTACACATGTGGAAGACATTTCTTAACAAAACAAAACATCTTTACATATTTCATTTTTGGAAGCCTAATGAGCAAGCACTGTTACTGCATTCATATCAAATACAGACATTAAAGCATACATGAAAAGAACATGTCAGTAATCAAACTGGTAACTTCTATAACAAAGTAAAATCTAATAAGTCCAGAGAAGTCATTCAACTCATGTGATATTTAGAAGGAAAAATATTGATTAACACCTTGATTATAATCATTCATTACACATACATTTAAGCAATGTTTGATCTTTCTTCAAACATTATGGAATGAAGAACACAATTTATACATAAATCAAATTCCAAAATCCACACCCTTCAATGGCATAATATGATATAGATATCACACGAGAAGAGGGTTTATCTGGAATCTCTTTTTGCTGTTTTGCCAAAAAAAAAAAAAAAAGAATAGTCTCTAAGCAACATGTATTTTTCTTACTGAATGAATCAGTATTTGAACCAATCGGCTGAATTAAATCCCTTTAGCATCCATATACATCATATTAGGAATAAAACCTGGTCACCCATGAAATTAATACAAATATCCAATCCAAATAAATATCCGTATTTTATCCGAAATAAAAATACGTTTATTTCGACTCTGACTGTGTCAGCTTCACTGATGTGACACGCACGAGCTGGGCCTGCTTAGAAAATTAAAGAGGATCAAAAGCAAAATAAAATGTAACGACCAAATGGCAACAGAAATTTTTTTCATAAGTAGGTATATTGTTTCATAAGTGTATAAAAGATCTTGACCAAAAATGTATGCACCTCTCGATGGAAATAAATTATGTTATTTCAATAAAGAGATGCATACATTTTTGGTCAAGATCTTGTAGTGACGATGCAAGGGTCAAGCACACTGTAAAGTCTCCTCCACATCCCAAGTAAATGATTTTAAAGACTGGATCTTTTACAGTCTATGGTCTGGACTCTGAGGTGCCAATTCATGTGTGAAACCCATAGGCTCTTAAGTATTTGCCTATTTAAATCCAAAAATGTAAAGTAACAGATTCTGTGTGAAATTAAGTGTATTCTTTTATTTAAAAATATTATACATGAATGAGGTGGCAAAGTAGCCTTTACCCCACAGACACAAAGTATGGATACAAATTACTAGCTAAAATAACGTTTCAAATAATGTCTAAGTAAATACTTGTTCAAAACGATCACTTTGGCAAAGTGTGTAGTATTTTCTGTTTATTCTAATAAAAAAAAGAAGTCATATACTTTTATGTGACGTTTGGATGTATTGCTATTATTCTCTCTTCCGTGCTGTTCTCTACAGCTCTCCTTTTTTACTTTCACTTTTGCAGGTGATGTGCTGATTGGTTCGTCTCTGCTGTCAATCATCAGAGAGAGAGAGATTTTTATTTTTACAATCTATGTATTTAAAATATTGTTAACATTTACATAATTTTACACACACCTTAAAAAAAATATGTTAACTCTCTTACAAAAACAATTTCTTCATCGTCAAAACACAAAGCATAATTACAACACCACTGAATTTCAAAAGCTTTTACCATGCTCATCTATTACAATTTCTTGAAAATTACAATCAAGAAAAATTCTTGATTTTACCATATTTTTTTAAAAACTGATACAACATCTTGTCCTGACTTCTCTTCTCTTATTTCTCCCAGTGATATAGACAGCATATTTTGCTTGTCCCACAATACAAATAATGACATGACATTTGAATTTTTGTTTTTAATGTAAAATATATATATATATATATATATATATATTATATATATATATATATATATATATATATATATATATATATATATATATACAGTATATATATAATATATATATATATATATATAAGCTTGCTTTAAAAAAGTAATATTAAAAGAATATAAAAAAACACAAGGGTTACGTCGATTACAGTATAAAATAATGAAAAATGGTCTCATTCTAAACAAAAAGGACGATTTTTTTTAATGTGGTTTGTAAAGTGCTCGTTGCTTAGTTTCAGAATTAATTCCTAATTTTCTCTCCATACTGTATCTGTTTTAATAATTAAAACATTCTGATTAAGAATTTTCACAATGCATTTTTACAATATTGTTCCTTCTACTGTGCAAAAATCAATATAATCATGAATTCCAAAATGTAGGACTCATTTATAACAGGGCAAATTTAAAGATCTGTAAAAAGAGCTTTACTGTCAGGGATTAAATTCCCTGCTCCAAAATCTTCTAAAGGTGTCTTCTCTTCAACAGTTAAATCTTCTTCCATATTGCCCACTCTTCTCAAAATGCTTAGAGCCATTGGTCTCCACATAAGTGAATAAGGTCACATTACGAGTTTCTGTATATATTGGAGACAGTAAGTGGCTCTTCTGCTTGTGAGATTAACCAGACCTTAAACCTCCATCTTCTTTTTTTGGGCAAAAACATAATGCTTGGAGGAGTCCAATGATACTTGTCCCAAAAGAAAGTTCACCATGCAGTTCTCTTTGAATATTTACAAGGAGTCCATTTGGAGGGTCCACACAGGCAAATTAATGTCATAATGAATTAATAATAATAATAATACATCCTCTAGAAGATATCTGAGGGAGCAACCATTTCCATTTTTCCAATCAACCTTATTATCTCAATTAGACCTTCCCATTTTTTTCTAAATGAAGTTTTCATTTCCTAGTTAGAGACCAAGGTATTTTAAACCTCCACTTTTTCAAATCAATCCTCCAGGTAAAGTGGGAATATCTCCACTCCAATTTCCCACTAGTAGAGCTTCACTTTTGCTCCAATTGACTTTTACAGAGGAAATACATTTAAAATCATTATAATTTAAAAGAATGTAAAAGTGAGACATGAGCTGCACTGTGTGGTGCGTCTCGGGTGTTTCATATGCAAGATAGAGTTCAAATGTTCATTCTTCTACCCTCGAGGGGTATCCCAGATTTATTGGCAGCCGCCTTACACAGCAAACACTGAAGATCAACTGATGAACATCAAAGCAACAGTCGGAAAACTGTCTGGGACAGAAGAGAATGAGTCCACATATCTCTGCTTGCTGTGCTTCTTTGACTGGGTGTATGTGATCAATATCTAGAACAGCAGCACAAAGGAAAAAAGAACAGTAGAGAGAGAGAGAACAGAGCAAAACAAACTCAGTCCATCCATCATGACTTTACAAGACATAGAAACCATAATAAAGTTGCTAGTGAAAGTAGTGCATCAGTGATGAAATTACTATAACTAGATGATTCAATATTAGCTTAGATATTTCTGATAAAAAAATATTTTAGAGACGCATAGATTCCATATGTTATGAATAAATCATATGTTTTTAATAATATTTATAACATAAACATACGAAGATTTGTCACGTTTATTTGCTTGTTTCAGAAACAAGGTTTTGTGGGTTTTACTTCAAGTCACTTTTTCCCTTGGCTGATGTAAAGATAGGGAAATATTCTGCGCAGAATGCAAGAAACACAATATTGGTCTCATTAAAACAGCTTATTTAAACCTTTGTGTTAGAAAAACTACAACATTCATGTCCAGTTCTTATTGATTTATGATTAGATCTGTGATAAAAGCTTTTGAGAGGAGTTTAGCATATATTAGATTTGACACTTAAATGGCTTTTCTTAACATATTTACCTGACATAAATAAAAATCATGAAACACCTCTATTGATTTATATATTTACATTGAGCACCAGACAAAAAGAAAAATCCAAAAATAGGAACAAGGGATCAAGATTGCTGCCAAAGAAAAAAATAGATACCGCAAGTTTAAAGCTGAAGGCTAGACTGGAAAAACAGTATTAAAGTGAAGACAATCGTATCCAATAAACAGTCTATATTATTCTAACACAAACATCAGTAAAATACATTAATTCCATGATTAAAAAAAAAAAAAAAAAAAACTCAATCACAGCTTAATAGAACTGAAAAAGATACGAGATGGAGAAAAAGTTAAACAACACGAAAGGGCTTCATATATCATGAAATCAATAAAATATATCTATCAATAAAATGAAAGAATGAATCAGCACCTCATAAACATTTCACAGATATTTGTTCACAACTTCAGGTTAACTTCATTTTTGCACATTTTAACGATGAAGATAAATATCTATATACCTAATGTATGAAGATATACAAGTTTAATTGTATTGTTTTATCAAGTATACACACATGTGTGTGTTATTATGGCTGTAACACTCCTCCATTAAGTATTTCACAGGTTTAACGCAGCAACATTTACCACAGACTGTATGCTATATATAAGTCCAGTTACAGGCATTGAACAATAAATACCTGAATGTTTCCCCAACATTAAAATAAATAAATGATATTTCAAGCTTATTAAAGCTGGTTTTGGTTTCAGTCGCTGCTGGAGAGTGTTTTCTGATGAAGGTAGATAAGTAAGGGTTAATGTAACTGTTTAAACCATAAATATTAGCAACATAAGAATACCAGCCATTTCCAGTAACAGCAAAAATACCAGTAAAACCAGACACAGTATCAGTAGTGGAGACTGTCTTTGTGTTGAGGAGGAAAATCTTGGTCATAATGCCCGTCTTGTTGAGGTAATTGTAAAAATCAGTTTTATCAGTTATAAGAGGATGTAAACAGACGGGAGAAAATAACTGAGATGTCAAACCAGATCAGCATTATAGTGCAAATGACAAGAAACAGAAAAATGTCTCGCTGTTTGTGTCTATAACAGCTGTAATAAACCTCTAGACACTGAGAAACATCAAGCTCTCGCTGATCTACTGCTATATATATATACACACATATCAGCATCCCTCCACCTCTTCTCCACACTTCTAGTTCTAACTATTCCTGCCACCGGGGGAATACTCTGGGTCAAATCCGAGCTCAGAGCCTCTCCCCCGGACAGCACGCCAAATACACATAAACATTTACTCTATCTAATTATATGAAAATTTGAACTCGTTCATTTGTTATGTAAAAGGTGAAATGTTTACTTTTATTGGTGCCGACTGCTGAAATCTTGGAATAGTGATGCAGCGCTATTACTCTGTGAGTGATTAGAGTTTCAGCTGATCCTCTTCTCTCCATCTTTTCCTAATTCTCTTCAGTGTCCCTTGTTTTATTGAGAGCCTCGGCCTGAGTCTGATTTAATGGTTCCATTTCCTCCAAACGAATGTCATTGGGATCAGGTAGTGGGTTATTGTCTGCATCATCATCCTGTAAGAAAATACAGATTCACAGAAGGTTACTGTTTGGGTGAAGCAGAGGAAACAGGATCGAGTACAGCAGTCTTTTATTAAATAAACTCAAAACTTCACAAATACAAACTCAGACTGAGACTCAGGAACAGGAACACTCGGGAACGGAACAACTACCGTAGTGCAACGATAAGAACTGACCAAGACACATGGCAGGATCACATGACAAACAGGGAATTACATTAACAAGACAGAGAAACATGACAAAAACAAGAAACAAAACCAAAACGTGACAGTAACAGTAGTGACAGTGACAGTTACAGTGATGAGAACGATTGAAGTTTTAGTTACACAAACTCAAACTGTAAAAAATGTTTATTTATTGGAGTTATTGGTGTTTTTGATTGTTTTGACTGTTTCACCAGTGAATATCTTCTTCTGTACTGTTAAAAAAAAAAAAAAAAGTAAAAGCAAAAAAGATAACATCCAGAAAAAAATAGTTGTTTTTGCACATTAAATCTAATGGGTGCTCTTCGGTCATTTCTGACCGAAACATTTTTCGTTTAGAATTTTAAAAAAATCACAGTTTCATCGTAATGTTACGAAACTTGGTGAATGTTATGGCATTAGGTAAAAAAATTAGGTACAAAAAATTGAGGTCACGATCCGAGCAGAATAAGTGGTCATAAAAAAAATAGTCACACTTGTGCTCTTCGGTCAAAAATGACCGACCATAGGAAATTAATGGG
Source organism: Chrosomus eos (assembly GCA_036326025.1). Lineage (NCBI taxonomy): Eukaryota > Metazoa > Chordata > Actinopteri > Cypriniformes > Leuciscidae > Chrosomus > Chrosomus eos. The sequence goes on along the minus strand of JAZAVI010000429.1, from coordinate 13,008 downwards.
AAATTGACAAAAACACAAAAAGTCAGAGAATTTTTGTGTGTACAATCTACAAATCGGCCACGATGCAGAAAATAGTGTTCAACAATGAAGGTGTGACACTCTAAAACACCAAGAGTGCAAAACAGACCCACCCACCCACACACACACATGAATGGGAAATTGACAAACTCAAATTCTCTACAAACCAGCCACAATGAAAAAAAAATTTAATAGTGAAAAACATAACAATAATTAATTATTTATAATTTATATATATATATATATAATATATATATATATATATATATAATTATTATTACAATTATTAAAATAAAAATAATAATAATATAATGTTTAAAAATAATAATAAATTAATATGCTTAATAATAATAACATATAATAATATAAATAATAATAATAAGCTGTGAAAAAGCATTACTGTTTATTTTTTTATTATTTTATTGAATTGTAATGTTACCCTTTAACAAAATGCTTTTTCTGCATTCAGGTTTGACTGTAGTAATAATGCAAAAACGTGTACACACACTTCACATCAAATTTATTTAATTTTTTTGTATAAACCATGGCAAAAAGTATTATTTGAGAATTTCCAAAAAATACATTCAAATCCACATCTTAAAAGTAAGTAATTTTGTCCAAAAACAACTAGAGAATTCACAAGCCTCTCCATAGAGAGCTATACAGGCATATAGTGGCCACACCATGAAAGGACATGTTTGATTTTATTTTCTCTCAACAGATGGCGCTAATCTGACTTCAAAAATTGGATTTTAAAGGTCTGTCTCTGTTCATCTGAAATACTAGCCTGACTTCGTCATACTCATATACTGCTCCATAGGGCATACCTGTCAACCATTGGTTTTCAAAATCGGGAGTTTCTCGACACGGGGGGTACATGTAAAACTTGTAACGAGTGAAATAAGGTGTGCCCCTTAGAGCTGTGCGTTCCTGTTGAACTGTTGGCAGGCCTCGAAGTCTCGAACACCCTTTTACTGTCTATGCGAACATATTTGGGTATTTCAGTTTGATGCTAATTTTTATCTTATTTTGTTTATTAAGTAATGATGTGGACGGTAAACGGTGACAGACAGTAGGCTACACGAGTTCAAATTGGAGATAAAGTGCGAGTTGTGAGATGCCAATCGCCACCGTGAGTCTGTCTGGCCTCTGCATGCAATAACTTCAGTTGTGAGCTATCCCTAATCTTCCTGGAGCAACGCGTTACAAACTGTAGCCTACTTCAGTTTCATTGCGGGGACACCACCTTCACCTGCCATCATGTCTATCGGCTCACTTTCGGGTTAAACTTTCCGCGAGTCGCGACTGCGCAGCAGCGCAACTGGTTATAGGTTGCCAGTTGAGGTGACAAACGGGTTGAAATTGTAAATGATCTGTGGATTGTGTCAATATAATGCATTTAATACAATCTGGCAACTGGTCAACATTAGACAAACATATTGGTCCGATTATTCATAAAGGAGTTTGGGCCATGCAAATTACAGGAGTTTCCCGGGAGAAATAACAAACCGGGAGGGTCCGGGAGATAGGGCTAAAACGGAAGAACCCGGAAAAACGGAGTGTTGACAGGTATGCCATAGGCTTTGATTATGAGGTGTGTCTTAACGAACCAGGAAAAACAACAACTCTGCACTCAATTGAATAGACCTACAACCAATCAGAGCAACTCAGTAAGTGACGTATGTTTAGCAACGCATAGTTATCAACAGAACTCAACTGCACAAACTCTGGAAAAGTATAAAAAAAATAATGAGTGTTAACGATCTTGCCGTGTTGCAAAATAATGTAAGGATTCACGGAGTACTTGCAAACACGAAAAACATTTCTGAAAGACATACATTTGATGACGTGATGATTACGTTATTGGATGGATTATCTGTCCATCATCGTATAAAGCCTGCCCTGGCAATTTGATTGGCCGGACGATTTCTGAACCGAGCATAATTACTCCTCAATGGATCGAGTCCAGACCGAACTTCCCAACCAAAAACTGTTGTGGGCGTGGTTTGTGTGGCATCCAGGCTACTGAAATACTGCAATAATTGAAAAAATATTTTAAAACAATTAGGGAAAAAATGTTTTTGTACTATTTTCAATGGCAAAAATTGACCAGAAATATTGCATAAATATTAACAAGTAACGTAAAATTATCTCAAAATACAAAATTAAAAAGAAAAAATATTATTGAACAAAAATAAATTGCTTTGGTTTTACTGGGATGGAGAAAGTTTCATTTTTAGGTGTCCAGTCCCTTCTGACCGGGAAGATAACACGTGTGACTCCGAAACGAAGAGCACCTGAAGGATATCTTGTTAAATCAGCTGATATGTAATACTTACATTCTGTGGTGCTGGTGCATCCTGTGGTTCTGGTGCATTCTGTGGTACTGGTGCATCCTGTGGTACTGGCGCATCCTGTGGTCTGGTGCATTCTGTGGTCTGGTGCATCCTGTGGTTCTGGTGCATTCTGTGGTACTGGTGCATCCTGTGGTACTGGGCATCCTGTGGTCTGGTGCACTGTGGTCTGGTGCATCCTGTGGTTCTGGTGCATCCTGTGGTACTGGTGCATCCTGTGGTGCTGGTGCATCCTGTGGTACTGGTGCATCTGTGGTACTGGTGCATCCTGTGGTACTGGTGCATTGTGGTACTGGTGCATTCTGTGGTACTGGTGCATCTGTGGTACTGGTGCATCTGTGGTACTGGTGCATTCTGTGGTCTGGTGCATCTGTGGTCTGGTGCATTCTGTGGTACTGGTGCATTCTGTGGTACTGGTGCATGTGGTACTGGTGCATCTGTGGTACTGGTGCATGTGGTACTGGTGCATTCTGTGGTACTGGTGCATTCTGTGGTACTGGTGCATTCTGTGGTACTGGTGCATTCTGTGGTACTGGTGCATTTGTGTTACTGGTGCATTCTGTGGTACTGGTGCATGTGGTACTGGTGCATTCTGTGGTACTGGTGCATGTGGAATGGTGCATTCTGTGGTACTGGTGGATCATGGTCTTTGTGGTGACGATAGTAAATCACACCAGCAGCAGCAACAAACACCAGAGAAACACCAACAACTATTCCTGCTACAGCTCCTGAAGACAGACCTGAATCTGCAACATATACAGAGAAACAGACATTATTGTGAATGATAATCCATCCAGTACTTCATTTTTTTATTTTATTTTTTACTTTAGACCCTTTCTACATTGATAATCATCTGTATCAACAGGAAACAGCAGCGTTCACTGAAAACAAATATTATGAATTTTTCAAGTGATCAAGTTAATAACATTAGTCAGAGTGTTATTGGGCAAAGCTCAAATAAAGGAAAATGCATTGAATGATTAAATGATATTCTCACCAACAGTAAGATTGAATCTCTTCACTCTAGTAATGCTGAAGCTGCTGTTGTTGATGATCATCAGTAGTTTATATTCTCCAGAGTCTGTGTTTCTGGTGTTTGTGATGATCAGGGATCCAGTCTGATGATCCAGCTTCAGTCTGTCTCTGAATCTCTCAGTACCTTCATTACACTGAACATCTGTACAGGTTTTATTTGGATCTCCAGTGATTTCAGTGATGTGAATGTCATTAAAATACCACGTCATCAAATCATTTGGTTTTCTTGCTACAGGAGGATCAAAAGTGATGGATTCTCCCTCTTTTCTCTTCACTTCATCTTTTTCAGCAGCAGAAACACCTGAAACACAAACCAACAGATGCTGGAGGATATTTTGCTGAAAACAAACAAAAACTACACAACATGAGAGAACAGTGAACATGACTTTACATAAGCCCTTTCTTGACTCTCGATCTGAAAATAAACATTTTGGTCTGTGCCTATACACACACATTAACAATGTGCTTTAAAAATATATAATCTGCATTTAAACCTTATTAAATGACTCACCTTGGACATTAACATTGAAGATCTTTTCACTGTCTCTGATGCTGAAGATCCTCAGTGTATATTCTCCAGAGTGTGTGTGTGTGATGTTTGTGATGGTCAGAGATCCAGTCTGATGATCCAGCTTCAGTCTGTCTCTGAATCTCTCATTATCTTCATTACACTGAACATCTGTACAGGTCTTATTGAGATCTCCATTGATTTGAGCGATGCGAGTGTCATTATAATACCATCTAATATCTACTTGTCGGTTTGTTTGAACACCAGTGTTTAGAGTGACTGAATCTCCCTCCTTCACTGACACTTCATCTGAACCAACACAAGAAGCACCTGGAGAAGAAACAGTTAACATAAGAAAAATAAAACTATGCAACTATTATTTTCTAATGGATCATAAAGATTGTGAGCAGAGAAATATGTCTGGATTTGTAATGTAACACATGCAAACAAACAGCAGAAGACCATCATCGATTCACACTTTCACTCTTCAGACAAACATACATGAGTCTCATGGATGATTTTACACACACCTAATACACATTTTCATAGACTCATAATGTATATTACATAGTACCCATGAAAATATTTCAGAAAATTATGCTAATTTCCACAGCATCAAGTCTCATAATACAGAGCCTTTCTTAAAAATATTTTTAGTTCTCCCCGTAAATAACATGTTTAGGCTACATTACCTTTTATTAATTTTGCCAGAAGCTCATCACATTACATTCAAGCTACCTTTACACTGATGTAAAATAATATTTAATAAAAGTATCATACCATGTCTGTCAGGGTTCAACTTCTGTCACTTCGGTCTAGTTTGTTCTTGGTTTTGTGACAGAGCCCTGACACTCCTGTATTTTGTTATCTTATGCCTGTGTACCTGGTTTTATACGAACTCATTTACAAAGTTCCCATTTTAATGCCACTTAAACTGATTTGGGCTGATTCTATGATTTGTTGTCACCCGATTATAATCCTACCATCATTCGTTCAAATAAATCGGTGCAACGCCGGAAAAGAGATTTTAACAAATCTAGTCTTACCGTGGTCGGTTGAAATCAAGATCACCGAGAGCAAAATAAATAGAAGCGACATTTTCCCCACATAAATTGAATAGCTTCTCATTCATAACACGGTGCTGCTTTAAGGGCGTACTTGTAAAACTAGTAAGTGAAACTACTTGAAACTACTTGTAAGTGAAACTAACCTGACAGCCTGAATGGAATGTAGAGCGATGACGCAGTAAACCTTCTAATTTGCATATGCAAAACTGCTTTTCAGTCAACCGTTTGTAAAATATTGTATAGCCTAAATGTACGTTTATTGCATTAGAATAGCCAAATTGTTATTATGTTAAAAGTATTTAAAGTATCATTTAAAAATAATAGTTTATTATTTAATTATTTAAAAAAAATAATTAAACACAAGGCTATATATCATGTAACATGATTAATATGAGAGAATAAATAAAATACATATGAGTCCAGATAAAAAAGACTTTTGTCCCATAAGCACCTGCTGGTAGAACTTGAAACTACATAAAAACCATTATAACTGACTGCAATATGCTTCTGTATTAATGTCATGGCTATAGAGATGTCTATGGAAGCTTAAAAAACATTATTTTTCTGAAAGACTATTTATTTTATAATTCAGAATTTTTTTCTTAAACATATCAGTTGCGAGTTATAAATTCAGAATTGCGTGAAATAATTTGCAAGAAAATATCAGACTTGTGAGGTGACTTACCTTTATTATTAATTTTATTCCATGATGGAAACAACTACCTAAATACAATTAATACTGAATAAACATGTAAATGAGAGAGAGGTTGTTGATGGTCAGATGGTCCTGTTAACCAAAGATAAAAGCATGTATGCCATGATAGTGCTCCAATGAGAAGCATTAAAACTACTTTTCTATCTATATATTTATATTCTAACACGTTTCTATCTTCACTTGGAGAGGAATAAAGATGACTGAGTATTGAAGTACCTTTACAAAACCACCTGACTCAGGGAATATAGCAAACAGGGAGGCCACACGCAAATTAAATTAATCGAAAAGTAAATTTTATTAAGGTAATGCATAAATTAATCAAGCAAACAACATCAAAACAGAAAAATAAATGACTACATAACAAATGAATACTCAAAAACTCCTGCTGTTGGAAAAGCCTTAATCGACAGCCACTACTGGCGACAACCTTAACTCTACCCTGCAAACACACAAAGAGAGAACACACAAAAACAACACAAATTCCCCTGGGCAACAGGAAAACACAAATGAGGAAACAGAAGCTAGTCAGGACTGTAACAATGCATACTGGTTGTCACAGATTACTTTACCAGATGTGCTCAAACATGCAACAAAGAACAATGCTCGATGATTTAATTCCATGCTTAGGATACTTTTGCACTGATCTCAGAAGAAACTGATGAGTATCTAATGAGATGTGCTGATAAATGTGCTGCAAGAATGAAAGAAGCATTAGGAATTGCAAGTGAAGAAAACAAATAGTCTAGCAATAAGAGAAAACAATCATAAGTGAATAGAAATCTTTTTTATTGCGTCATTTTTCAACGAGCAAAACAACATTTTTTTTTTCAAATCTCTAATTTACTGGACAAAAGGTAAATAAAATACAATAAAACTCAACTTTCCTACACTGTAAAAAGTGAACAGTTGGATCAACCTAAAAAAATTACTTCAATTGGTAACACCTAAAAAAATTAAGTTTTCTCAACTTAAATTATCACGTTAAATCGTGATAATTTAAGTTGAGAAAACTTAATTTATTTAGGTGTTACCAATTGAAGTAATTTTTTTAGGTTGAGCCAACTGTTCACTTTTTACAGTGTATCTCATTAGCCCCAATTGTTATGAACAATCAGACAGAGACAGATCCAAACGCAGCGTATGTTTATTTACGGAGTAGTCAGACAGGCAAGGCTCACAGACAGCAGACACAGCATAGGAGACAAGGCTAAATCACGATCCAAATACCAGGCAGGAGAACAGGGGCAGGCAGCAGAAGACACGAGATCCAGGGAACAGGCAGAAGGTCAATGGGCAGGCAGCAGACACTCGAGGAGAGGGTTCAGCAAAGGTCGTAAACACAGACAGGTATTCAGACTAGGAAATGCTCAAAAACAGACTTGGAATCAAGACTAGATATCAGACTGGATAACAGACTGGAGACGCTAGGAATTGAACAAACAGTGAGTCATACCTTCATTCAAGAGTTTGCAATGCATGATCTTCTTCTTCTTCTTCTTCTTCTTCTTCTTCTTTCTTCTTCTTCCGGTAGATTTTATTTGGCAGCTTGCAATCATTGTGCATTACCGCCATCTACTGGACTGAGGAGTGATCACATTAGGATGTCATAAAAAAAAATACCCTTACATCCATAGGATCAAAGCCAAGTTTCAGCTGGCGCTGCGTGTTCAGCTCCTCCAGCTTCCACCCTGAGCTCTCAACTCCAGGAAAAAAAAAAAAAAAAAAAAAAAACGACACTAAATTCTACTTGCTAGTTGGGTCTCTTAAGGAAAGTTAACCGCCTTAACTGTGGACTGTGGCTGTTATACTCAATAAATTTCATGTTAAGTCTTCTTACCGCTCTCTTATTTTTTCCCTTTCTCTGGTGTATTGTATACAATCTAAAGTATGTGCTTTACATTTTCTATACACCACAATTTGGCATACTCCAGTCTGATGTTTCCCTATAAATATGTAATCACACTATTTAAACTTGTATGCCATCCTCAGTCTAAGTAAACATGTTTCTCCTGCCTTTCAACACTGATTTACTAGCTGTAACCTCTTTGTGTATGTTATATAAATGTCTGCCTTTCCCTCCTTATCCATCTCTCCTGCCACATTCTGTTAATTTTATCCTTAATAATACTTTTAATTTCTTTCTACTTAATTCAACGCATCTCACGACCAATTCTCGAATTTGTCGAATATAAAAGGTGGCTAATTCTACGAATTCATACGACCTCACTCGTACCAATCGTCGATTTGTCTAAAACCACGTGATGGTGTTTGGCGGTCAGGAGTAGGTCATTCGTATAAATTCATACGAATTTGGATTGTATAAAATGTACGATTTGCAAAATCCTACAATTCGTACAAATTCTACGAGTGCAGTCTATGATTGTTACAATTTAGCCTCGTACAAATTCTTACATTGTCGTGAGATCGGGCTGTTAATTTGATATCCAGTTCAACCCGTTCTGATGTAACAGCTTCCTTTGCCATCATGTCTGCCTTCTCATTCCCCTCCATTCCCCTATGTGCAGGAACCCATATAAATACTACGCTTATGCTTTGTTGGTTTATTTGAAAAACAAGTTGATTAATTTCATCTAGTAGATCCGGTCTACATGTAGACTTTCCACTCTGAATGCATACTATTGATGACATTGAATCTGAGCAGATGATCACCTTATTTGGTTTAACTTTTTCCACCCATTGTAACGCCAGAATTATTGCTACCATTTCTGCTGTAAAAATGGACAGATGGTCTGTTGTCCTTTTTTTAATATTAACATTATACTTTAAAATGTGTACTGAAACCCCTGTTTTCCCATTCTGATTTTTTGATGCATCTGTAAAAATCTGAACTGCATCCTCATAATTTATGTCTGCAATGCATGATAGGTCACAGTGAGGTATAAATGTGTGTGGAGCTGCGTGTGGAACTCGATGCAGGTGTGAGAGTGATCAGTGGAAACAGGTGTGTGCGTAATCAGTTCAGGGTGTGTGTGCGTAAACAGTCCAAGGAAAGGCAGTTCAGAAGTGGAGTGCCCTCTCATGGCACTCGAGGGCAATCCAGTCGATCATTGTCACACTTATATTCCTTGTTCTAGAACTTTTTTTTGTTATTATGCTGGTCGAAACTCTCTTCACATCTTGATAGCAGTCACTAAGTTAAGTGGTCTAAATGTTTTACAGTTTCACAGTCACGCAGAGCCCAAGCAAAACCAAAACAATGTTTTTCTGCAAAATGCATGGAGTTTTGTTGTTTAACAAAGGGCCAAAGCAGCCATATCACCCTGTGGCCCACTAAAGGTGGGGCTGAGCCTGGTCAGTACATGGATGGGAGACCTCCTGGGAAAACCAGGTTTCTGCTGGAAGAGGTATTACAGCCCATTCTCACCCCAAGGCGTCATCTAACTGACGCCTTGGGAATCAGTTTGACCATGCTTCAATATTCGACGTTAAAGGTACCCTTTAGCGTCAGTTAGTTGACGCGATCCCAGGGCGTCATTCCTTTAACCTAGACACCGCGTTACTGGTTACCCTTAGCGTCAGTTAGATGACGCCCTGGGATCGCGTCAACTAACTGACGCTAAAGGGCACACTGGTTTGTGTGGGTCCTAACGCCCCAGTATTAGTGACGGGGACACCGTATACCGTAACAAGCACCATCCTTCGGATGAGACGTTTAAACGAGCTCCTGACTCTCTGTGGTCATTAAAAATCAAAGGATGTCCTTCGAAAAAAGAAACATGACACTGTTCTAACAGAAAAACCGGTCGCCCATCATCACAAAACAGTGCCTGATGGCTCGAGAACGCACTCTCAGAAATATTTTCCAAGGTTCAAACGATTATCCGTTATCTCTGCTTACATGCGCATCATGTGTTATGTCCATATGCGTGTTTGAATATATATGTGTGCAGGCGTGTAGTTCTTCTTTATAAATCAACCCTCAACAAACTACTTGTCTGGCCTTAAAAATGTATAATACAGAATTATTTATCACGTCCATGTAGCCACATAAACAGAATTATCCCGACAAAAAGCACCATATAAAATGTAATATATATAATATATTACATATATATGTAATATATATCAGCCCATTCTCACCCCAAGGCGTCATCTAACTGACGCCTTCTGAATCAGTTTGACCATGCTTCAATATTCGACGCTAAAGGCACCCTTTAGCGTCAGTTATTTGACGCGATCCCAGGGCGTCATCTAACTGACGCGTTACCCTTAGCGTCAGTTAGATGACGCCCTCCTACCCAGACCTAAACCTACCCGCGTCATCTAACTGACGCTAAAGGTAACGCGTCAGTTAGATGACGCCCTGGGATCGCGTCAAGTAACTGACGCTAAAGGGTGCCTTTAGCGTCGAATATTGAAGCATGGTCAAAATTGTCAGTTAGATGACGCCTTGGGGTGAGAACGCGTTGTATATATATATATATATATATATATATATATATATATATATATATATATATATATATATATATATATATATATATATAACTATAATTATTATTATTATTATTATCATTATTATCATTATTATTATTATTATTATTATTACATAATGTACCTTTAAAACCAAAGATGTTCATCAGTGATTGTATATCAAGAGTAGGGATAAGTTTGTGTGCATTTTGTTTTGTAATTTCACCAGAATGAAAAGAGAGTCTGCTACTCAACTAGAGGTTTACTTTGTATTAGATACGTCTGTACCACAAAATGTTTTAAAAAGAGGGGGGGACATGTCCCACCCGTTCCGCCTGCAAATTACACCTATTGCTCAGCTGTCAATCTGTGTATGTTATGTCTTTATGGATTCAGTATTTTTTTTAAAGCTGTTTTGTGAGGGAATCAACTCTAAAGTTCATTAAAAACAGGACAAGAAGAAACACTTCACCTGCAAACTAAACACAAATACAGTAAATGTGCCTTCTCAACTAAAATGTGTCTGCCCACATCAGACAGTTCTGTAGAAAACCGACCACAGCAGTTTCAGTTTGACTAAGATGAGCTGCTAGTCTCACATTGTGAAAATGTTTCACACGCTTGGTTTGTTCTGTTTTTGCTGGTGCCGCCTGACAGGTAAGTTTTAAATGTTTATTTTTTTGCCATTCTTCACACCTAAGCCACATTTACATGGGTTTTAAATTGTTAATATGCAGAAAATCTTAACTTTCCATGTGGTAATTATACCATTAATATAATGTTCATATATATCACCTTTCTTTAGTAGGTTAGTTACAAATTGCAGCTGATTTCAGGCTTTGTAAACCATCAGGGCCCTTTTTTTTCAAAAGGTTTAATCCGGATAAAATTGATCAGGATTTAGTTATCCTTTTTTTTCTGCGATCCGTAATCACGTAATCCAGCTTACTTTTGAGCCAGTTTTTCAAAGCAACATCGGATTGGATCAATCCGATCCGGATAGGAACTTTTCAGGATCACCAAATCTGGATAACCAATGCTCAAACAGGATAGGAAATCACAATGTAGAACTATAGATATGTAAAGAGCAACAAGTAGAATAGCCAGTGTGGGGTCAATATAAGTTTATTTTTATTTGAAATGAAAACACACACATCCTCTTCCAGCAGTCCGCTCATCTGAGACCTACAACACAAACACTGTACATTGAGGATATGTATAACAAGTTTCAAATATAGATGTATTGAATTAAAAAAAAAAGACTTAATGTCAAACACTCCACAATAATTTCACACTTCCTCATCTGATGTGGAGAGACCAGCTTGTCTGAGCGTAGCCTTTAGGAGGCGGATCTCAAGTCTGGCCTTGGTTTGCTGCAGTTTGGTCAGAGTCAGTTCTTCTTCTGCCAGAACGAGCAAACAGGACGTTGCGTCACTATTTAGACACTATTTCTGATTTGGATTTGTTTTTGATTTCAAAGATCAGCGATTGCCATTCTTTGCATTTTTTTTGGTTATTCTGTAATCATTGCATGCATCACTAATAAATATTTTATATTTTAAAAACAAAAATATTTCCGATTGTGATGATAAATAAATATATTATATATATATATATATATATATATATATATATATATATATATATATATATATATATATACATAAAAAAATAAAAAAATAAAGAAAATATGAATGAATGAATGAATGAATAGGCATTTATATAGCGCTTTCATATGTACTTCTGTACACCCAAAGCGCTTTACAATCATATCAGGGTTCTCTCCTCAACCAGCACCATATTATATATATATATAATTATCAATTAGTGACAGAATAAAATGTATTGTTTTTGGTCAATTTTGACAGCTGTTTTGAGGGATTATTTTATGAGGCCAAACTCTTTCTACTTTGCTGTTGGCCTATCCTGAAAGGCTGAATACGTTAAAGCCTAATCACTGTAGCCTGACGGATGAACAAATAAAATTAAAACCTTATGAATAAATAGGATATCTTGTGAGATACTGCTTGATACAAATATAGTATTATTTGATATATTTTTAAAGTTTTCATTACATTTTGGGCATGAAATCCACGCTGAATCCACCCTTCTTATGGGATCAGTTTAATCCAGATTTTTTGGATCAAACTGATCCAAATCCCACAAAAAAGTTCTGAAAAACTCAAACTAAAGGTTTGATCCAGATCAAAACCAAGATTGGATTACGTGATCTAATCCGATTATGCAATCTGTTTTTTCTTTTGATCCAATCCGTTATCCAAAATCCTAGTGGATTACTTTTGAAAAACCGGGCCCAGGAGCCTTACTCTGTGTAAATCTGTTTCACGAGTTCACACTTACATACAATTAGAGGGGGTAACGTTTAATGCGTATTTGGCGTGCTGTCCGGGGAAGGGCTCCGAGCTCGGAGTTCGGCCCGAACCCTGAGTCTATATATACACATTTTAATCATTGATTGTAGAGTGCTCTTCACTCGTGGTAATTATCTGAACGTGCTCCGCCCAAACTTTGTTAATAAAACATAATCTGTTCCTCAGGTGTGTTTGGTGATTCAGTGTCAGTGATGGAGGGAGATTCTGTTACTCTAAACTCTCATACTCAAATAGGTGAAGACGACTACATTGTGTGGAAATTTGGAGCTGAAAAGGCTCTCATAGCTAAAATGAATAAAAAGAAGAACATCTTCTCCACATATGATGGTCCTGATGGGAGATTCAGAGACAGACTGGAGCTGGAGGATCAAACTGGATCTCTGACCATCACAAACACCAGAGCTGAACATGACGGAGATTATCAACTAGAGATAAATGGACTGAAAATGAAATCAACAACATTCAAAGTTTCTGTAAGCCTATA
>JAZAVI010000428.1:0-110050 GCA_036326025.1 Chrosomus eos | reverse complement strand
AGGCACTTGGTCAAACAGGAGAATGTGTGGCTTGTTCAGCTCATGCCAGCTCTTCAGAAACTCTTGGCTGTTCTTGTCTGTGACCTACAGATGAAGGAGATGTTTAAGACCAGAAGAAGATGCAGATATTGGGAGTGAATGAGGATGTTCACTAACCTTTTCGACTAGTCTCTGTGGCAGCAAATCCTCTACGAACTGTATCAGGTGGCCCTTAACAACAGCGTAATGAAAGAAAGACACCTTTCCATTGACAACACCAAGAATAGACGGAGTCTGATGTGCGCCCAGGTGATTTGATAAACGCTGCTCGTGACCAACGTCGACCACACCGATTCCAATCCCTAGAAACGAGGGAAAAAAAGTACTTGAAGAAACTCAACTTAAACTCATTTTAACTCTAGTAAGGTCATATCACTTACTGGGTCATGACATAATCATTTCTAGAAAATCGACAATCTCTCACCCAGAGTTTCCAATTCCTGCACTGTTTCTTTCCATACTGGCTCCATATGGATGCAGCTAAAGCACCAGTCTGAGGTGATCTTGATCAAGTAAGGCCTCTTGAAGCTGTCAGGCACAACTTCATTGGCATACTGGTTGAAATGCAACGTGTACTTGCTGTCAGCAAAGTCCCGACCACCCTTATTGTTAAAGGGAAAGTGGTAGAAAGACTCATCAAAGTAGAAGTTGTCATGAAAGTGGTGGAAACCATAATGGCCGCGACCATACGGATGAGTGTTTTCTGTTTGTCCATAACGATTGTAGCTGGCTCTCTTCTCCTCATTTGTTAAGATCTATGAAGTAACATGAAGTTAACATAAGCATTACTTTTGACAACATGTAATCTGTTCAGAGTCTATATAAGCTGCAGTACCTCATAAGACTTTGTTATCTTGATAAACATGTCTTCTGCTTCAGGATTTTTGTTTTTATCAGGATGCCTGACAGTAGAAATGAAAGAGGACCATGGTGTACCATTCTTATTTAGACATTATTAAATTACTGTGTAAGTATTACAATCTACAAAAAAATAGCACTCTCACCATTCTTTGGCCAGGCGTTTGTACACTTTCTTGATTTCTGCTTGGCTTGCACTTCTGGTGACTCCAAGAACCTTATATGGATCAAATTCTACAGTGCTTTCCACCCCAGCGTCCATCAGGAGCACGTAGACCATCAACACAGAGAGCAATACCACCACCATCCTCATAATGACCATGTGTTCTGCTGCCCAGAGACTATCACAATAATGGCATTATGAAGGTTATTATGGAGATAATACTGAAGTATAAGATATTATAAAGTAAAAAAATGAAGGAAAAAATAAATAAATGTAAAATTTGCACAAATACATTATAATAAACAACAACAAATGAGGGGCAAATAGATAAATAAACATCTAAACATTAAATATGTATATAGGTGAATTTGTTAAAAAAATAATTTAAAAATAAAAACAATTAAAAAATAACTTTTTTAATAAATGCAACAAATGTGAAGGGTAAATATATAAATAAATGTGTTAGACTTCATAAATGAAGGAATTAAATATATCCATTGTTATTGTTAACTAAATCTTGAGCAATCATTTTTGGTATTTGAAATAAAGCTAAAATAATATTAAATATGATGAAAAACGTAAATTTAAAATGTTGCCTTAATTGACAACTGACTGAAAAAAAAAACAAGTTTAAACTGAAGTAGGCTACTGAAATTACTAAAACTAAAATAAAAGTTAAATAGAAACTTAAAAATTAATTAAATAATACAATAGAATTACTAAACCTAGAATTTAAATAAGCCTACCTGAAATATAGGCTACAACTAAAAGCTATATTAAAAAAATATTTTAATAGTATAAATAATATTAATTTGAAACTGAATAGATCTATGAATAAAAAATATTCATGATTATGGGTCATTTAATTTCAGTCTTGATTGTGTTATGATCTAACTGCCTTCGTCTACCACATCCCAAATAAAAAATACAAAATAACATGCGTATTATAAAAGGTGTCCATTTCAAATACTGAAAGCTGCCATGCAACAGAAGTTTCTTATGGATGTCAGTGACACATGCTAACTATATAGTCGCGTTTAGACCATTAACGTTACATAAAATCACGACATAAAGCGCAACCAAAGGTAAGATAAAATAACCAATTAAACGCGCTCTGAGGACGATAATAAAGCAGGACATGCAGTTAGATCGACCTCTGACGAATGAGCTTTATCCTTAGCTAGCCTGTTAGCTAGCTCATGCATTTATCACGAATATGATATCAAAACGAGAGACGACAATTAAAACATGAATGGATTATTAATATACCACTACGAATGGTGAGAGAAGTTCATCCTTCCATCTGAGTGACGCGTTCATAAGCCATGACACATGCGCATTAATATTAGCAGAGATTCATAGCAGCACATAGGCTACACCTCTCTCTCTCTCTCTCTCTCTCTCTCTCTCTCTCTCTCTCTCTCTCTCTCTCTCTCTCTCTCTCTGACATTTAACTTGGTATTACCATCCATTACAAAAACATCAGGTACACTTGGTATCAGAGATGCAAAACGTTTCTTTCAAACCCGACTAAACAGACTGGACATAGGTCTAGATTAAATTTTTAATACAGAGACTCCATTTCTGATAGCAATGTCCCTTGTCAAGACTGAAATATTAATTAAACAGAGATGTAAGGTCATACTTCATTGCAGTTCAACTGTATTTAAAGGTTAATTGGACAAGTGCTGCTAAAGTCTTTCTTCTATTCATCCATTTGTAGGACCAACTTCTGTCTGACAGACTTGCAGCCTTTAACAGAAAATATTTTCTCCTTTTCAGGAAAGAAGGGCATGTCTCTGGCCACTTTATCTGCCAGATTAAAGTCTTCAGTCATGTTCAGATGGACCATCTCAGCCATGACGCATTGACGCACATGCTTCAGCATTAGAGGTAGGAAAGGAATATAGTGATCAACCAGATGATGATCAATGAGACTGGACTGATGAAATCCACCTGTAGACATACACATTACAAATGAAAGGAGTTATTTGATGAATAAATGCAACCAAATATTCAGTATCGGGCCGATACAACAACGTGTGTCGTGTTTGTTTCCAAACAAAGAAGCACAGACAACATAGCAAACATAGAGCACAGTGATGTACAGTAGGCTAAGTGAAGGATGTCGTAAATGTATCTAATTAACAGAATATTCAACAAATTAAATATTCACTCTATAGTTGTTGTGTGTGAACCATAGACTGTAAAAAATATGGACAAAGCGTCTGTGAAGTCAACCATAGACTTTCTGCATAACGGTTTTGAAGCTGTTTATGGGGGGTATGGGCGGCTAACCTGGCCCTAGCCAGATGAATTTCGCTCCGCCTAGCTCCACTCATCCATCTGGAACCGATCCATTGAAATGGCGTTTCAGAAGGCTGGGCCTTATCAAAAATCCTTGCATATGATTGGATAAGCCACTTGTCTGTCATCTTTATCGACGTGCTACTGTATTTCAACCACTCACACCGAAGCCAACCCGTGACGCTGATGATCAAGCTCTTGCCAAATCCGGTCGGGAGAAGGGCGAAAACATCGTTTCCACCAACAAAAGCCTTCAGAGCCGTTCTCTGATGTTCTTTTAATGAAACAATATTAGGTAGATTGGACAACACGGATGAAATAGCAGCATCAATGTTAACGCTTGCTTCCTCGATGCGAGCCGCCATTGTTGTCTGAATCAAAACAGTCTCACGGTCGCTTCTCCACTACGTCACATCTATGAAACTCCCGCCCTGCGTCCTGATTGGCTAAACCATAAAGTTGGTTGGAGAAATCACTCTCAATGGAAGAGGTTCCAGATGGATGTGAGTGAAGCTAGGCGGAGCGAAATTCATCTGTCTAGGGCTAGGTTAATGGGCGGCGCCATCTTTGAAAATCTTAGGAAAGCCTAACCCCGCCCACCTTCTGGCCAATTCATATATGGGTAAAAGGGTTGGGCTTTGTGTGAGACTGAGCCGGCCGGTGGATGCGCCTCTTCAGTCAAGCAGCCTCAGCTGTCTGTAACATTACTATTGCGAGTGTACACAAATATAAGTAAACACTTTGCAGATTGAATGTCCTGTATGAACAAAATGACGGAGTATGTTTTTTATGTTTCCACTGTTTGATCGCGCTCGCACCACACACACACACACACACACACACACACACACACACACACACACACACACACACACACACACACACACACACACACACACACACACACACACAGTTCGATCGCACCTCTCTCTGAAGCGATTTAACAAACATTGATGCTAAATACTGCTTACTAAGTTACGTGAAATAGTAGTGGAATGTCACTTACCGGAAAACATGGAGCGAAGTAACTAAATCCTACAGTGTCGTTAGTGCAGTTTATAGCAGAGCAACCTATTTTATGTACGATATTTCAATACAAATGTTCAGAAAGAATACAGAGGTGGTATGATGTGTTGTGTCAGACCATGGCCGAGACGTCAAATTTCAGGAATTCCACTCGGCGCAGCCCGTTATCAGCTGTTAATCAAGCTGTCAATCAAAGTTAACCACGCCCTTATTTGTCATACATTTTATATCTAAATAGGATCTAAACTAACGAGTTAGAAAAAAATTCACCCCTCTCACAGTTGTCAGGCACTCTGAACCTATCGAAAAATACAATAAAAGTCCATGGGACCAACCTGTAAAAACACGAATTTATACTGTGCAAAAACTGACATTTTAACATGGGGTCTATGGACATTTGCTCCCTTTTGGGACCTGCGGATTTTCGATGTATTGCAGTTTCTCGCACTTCCGGGTAGGCTTCATTTGTCAGATTAGAATGTTGCCGCTTGGTCTGAACTGATAAGAGACTGGATTAAGCGGCTTGTCGATCACATCCCTTTTTCACAGACATAAAACTTGGTAGCTTGGTCGAATATGGTGCTAGCAAAGAAAGTCAACAATTGGAAAAGTCGTATTGTGCCTTTTACCCCCATTACCATACTTTTACATAATCTTCTGTTATTGAAAAACTGTTGCTTTAATTATAGCTTAAACAACACTGAAAACCATTAACAAGACCTTTGTCTCAAAATATAATCAATAATTTTAGCGATTCTCATTTGCTACTTAAATCTACAACATTTTAAAGAAAACATAAAATATTAAATCATATTAGCACAGAATACACTTTGCACTGTTGCCCACAATTGAGTCAATGATCAGCCAAATTTCCATGTGCATCTTGAAAAGAGGTCGCGGCCATATTTTCAGGCCCCCTACTTGACATTAAAGTTTAATGTTAGTGCGGCCCGTCGTTGCGTGTGCCGCGTTTTTTTTTTGTTTTGTTGTTTTTTTGTTGTTGTTGTCAATAGTTGTCATAGACAACCGCGAAGTACAAACATACTGAAAACTGCGCTTGCCGCGCACCTACATTTGAAATAACGAACTTGAGCGTGATACGTGTCCAACCAATCAGGCCACGAGCTACTGGTAGCTCGCGAGCGACGTGTTGAAGACCCCTGCTCTAAAACATTGTGAGAATAATCATTTTGAGCTTGTTATATGTGTCCAACAGGTTGATAAGAAGGTTTGCTTTGATTTTTGCAAAGTCAGTAATTTGCCTGAGACACTATACATAAGTATTAGTAGTAATAGTATTAGTACATAAGTGTAGTAAGAGTTTAATAAGACGGGCAGACATGACTGCAAATATTTGTATTTCAAAAGCAATAATTGTTTTTCTAAGTATAATAAAAGGAAATGTGCCTTCCAAAAAACATTCAATATCATAAATGTGTTGTATAAAGAAAATAAAAAGGACAAAGAAAGTTTGTAAAATGAACTTCAACTGTCAGAAGGACAGCATATTATATACTTTGGGCTTACAATATGAGCTGCAAGTGTCAATTTGCCAGCCCATCCGATCACTGTGAAGATAGCGAAGTATTAAATCCCCACCTCACTTTATTTTCACTTTTCAAATATTTTCTTCATTTAAAATACTTTAAAACTATAAATATTTTGCTTAATACTTAAATGATATTTCAATACATACTGTTTTTATCATTAAAAATGTTTCGAAAGATTTTAGTCTCCATTTCCTTGCTGTTCATCCATAGCTCTTCCCGACATATGCCTTCTCTCCAGGAATCCAGAGTCATTTCAGCAATCACATTCCCGCCTGCATTACTAAGAATAAACACAGCTTAGTTAGGTCAATGTTTTGGGAGAGTAGAGCTATTTAATTACCACATCGTTTGAATTTTATATAGCTAATATGTTGTTGGCTACAACTGCATTTGTGGAAATCTGAAAAACAAACCCATGATTTGAGAGCTTTACCTAAGAAAAATGAAGAGTGCATTGTGGAATGACACTCCGTCTACACGGGCATTGTAGTCCAGAAAGGCCTTTATGGTGTCAATCAGTTTTGGCTGCATCTTGTCCATTTCATCAAATATGAACATGGAGCGGGGAAAACTTGATACACTTTTAGAAATCCACTGCTTTAGCTGTGTCTGAATAATAAGAAAATGCAAATCCCAGTAGAGAAATTACTTCTGATATGTACAATATTCCCACAACCATTTTACAAATATGTACATTATTTTTACTTGCATAATATAATTTTAAATATACAATTTACAAAATTTTCATTGTAGTAATGAATACTGCGTGAAAAATGGTGTCCATTTAACAGAAACACAACTCTGTATAAAATGAAAATACTGAAACTTTAAATGACCCAAATCTACAACTATCTGGCCAGCTCTGAGACCCCATTTACACCTGGTATTAAAATGCGATCTGTATCCAGATAAGTTATCCGGATAATAAAAAAACGCATGTTAATGTAAGGTGTAAATGCGTTGTGATCGGATTGTGATCGGATCTGCCTGACCACATCTTGAGATAGTCTGGCTCGCATTGTGTTCGGATCTTTACTAGGTGTAAACGCAATCCGTACTACGTGATCGCATTCGTACATGTTCGTACCTGCCAAACGTCATCCTTCCGTCCTTTACCCAGAGTGTGGCATAATACCAAAGCGCAGCTGCTACTCTCTTCTCCACAGACACCGACGACCGCAGCAGAGTATTTCTCCTTGACAGCAGAGGCCGCAACTTCTCACAGATGTAGTCGAACAAATGTCGGTTCATTCTGAAGTTTGCCATCCAGTCATCTTCGCCAAAAGACCCCAAGACAATACGTTCCCATGACTCATTACTCCGTTCTCTCATCCACAGAGACCGTTTCACTGTCATAGCATTCACAGTAGCCGCAAAAACAACAGCTGCAAACAGGGCCTGTTGTCTTTTCTGTTTGCTCCTAATAGAAAAACTAAAGCTGATTTCCTGTGCTCACGCGCATGTGTCACTCTGGAGGACAGAGATCCAATCTCAATGTGGATAACGAGAACGCATTAAAAATACAAGGTGTAAACGCAAAGGTAAGATCAGAACACTTATTAACCGGATAACTTATCTGGATACAGATCGCATTTTAATACCAGGTGTAAATGGGGTCTGAGAGTCTTGTGGGCCATCTTAAATCTTAAAGGTAGACAGAGTCTGACCATAAAGAAGCAATCAATTGTTGTAAATGTGATTGCTAGAGTCTTAGGCCAAGGCTAAAAGGACTTCCATTTATTTACTTACACTGTACAATTCTGACTTTTCTTTGTGTGGGAAATGATGCTCAGATATATATGTGTGAACATGTTCGCTGTTTTCCCCTTGTTCATAAATGTTTCTTGCGATGATTTTAGCAACATGATTTTTACCAACTCCTGCAGTCCCATGGAAAGACAGAACCAGCGGTTTGTTTGGTTTGCTGTCAGTCATAAATGATGTTACAGATTTTAGTATAACATCAGACGCAATGTGTTGCCCAATGAGAGAGTCTCTTAAATCTTTCTCCAAACCTGAAAGATGTGGAGAAATGTGAAGTCAATGTAGCTTGCAATGATAATTTGTGCTATAAACAAATAATTACAAATAACACAGAAAACTAATTTTTTTTCAAAAGAAAGTATTTTTGTCTCAGTACAATGAAATCACTTGGGGGGGGGGGGATAGTGAACTAGGTGTGTCAGATAAAGGAGACATATAAAATTTGCAGAGCTGTGAGTCCCTAGGACCAGGATTGAGAAACACTGACCTAGACGACTGACTTGTCTTAGCCCAGTCAGAGGCAGAATTTAATTCATACAGATCCGTGCTCCTCAGCCCTTTGGATTGCCTGGGACTCATGATACAACCTAGCCAAGAGCTCACTGTCTTACAGCCAGGGAATCTCTTTTTCTTGGGGGCAGTTCTCTACTCAGCCAAGATGTAGGCAGGGCTAGCACCAGAGCGCACTCAGACCATCCAGCGGCACGCAATATTGTACCAAGTAGGGGCCTTTTCCACTCTCTGAACCTTTCAGCGGATGCTAGGCCTAATGGCCTCCATGTCATCAGTACTTCCGCTGGGCTTGCTGCACATAGCGCCCCTGCATTACTGGCTGAAACCACAGGTCCCAACTCATGCTTGCCGATACCGGTCTGTGATTACAAGGGGCGGCAGTGGCTCAGTGGTTCATGTAGGTTGTCTACAAACTGAAAGGTTGGTAGTTCAATACCCCGTTCCACCTGACCAAGTGTCAAGATGTCCATGAGCAAGACTCCTAACCCCAGCTGCTCCCGATGAGCTGGATGGCGCCTTGTATGGCTGACACCGCTGTCGGTGTATGAATGAGTGAGTGAATGAATGAGTGAATGTGAGGCAATATGTAAAGCGCTTTGGTAGCCATTGGTCTGTTGAAAGCGCTATATAAATGCAGTCCATTTTACAAAAGATGCCTTCAACACGGGTTGGGGAGCTCTGTGCTAGAGCAGACTGACTTCTGGCTCCTGGTCCGGCATGGAAAAACGGCTGCATATCAACTGCCTGAAAATGACAGAGCACCATGTCTTAGTCCGGTCGGTCAAATTGGCGGTGATGTCCTACATAAACCACCTAGGTGGACTCAGGTCGAGGCCTTTGTCCAAGTTAGCCAGACGCCTGTGCTCGCTGAGAGTGGGGCACGTGCCGGGCAGAATGATCCAGGGAGCAGACATGCTGTGTCTGCTCGCTGGAATGTGTTCCCAGGGGAATAGACTCTCCATACCCAGATGGTTCAAACGATTTGGAGTATCTTTGGCAAGGCAGAGGGTGACCCCAATATTCTTTACAAAGATAAGGGATGTGCTGGCCCACGAATGGCCCAGCCTCCCCATTTACACCTTTCCCCCAGTCGCGCTACTCCTTCAGGCCATCAAACGAATCAGCGAGGAAAGACGCGCCATCCTTCTGGTGGCCCTCTCTGGCGGACCCAACCTTGGTTCCCCAAGTTGACTCAGCTTCTAGCAGCAGCCCCATGGCCAATTCCCCTGAGGAAAGACCTCCTTTCCCAGACGAACAGGACAATCTGGCATCCCCAACCGAGCTGTCGGCTCTTAACGTATGGCCCCTCAACGGAAACTTATGGACCTCCCAGCGAAAGTCCTGAATACTTTCTTTGAGGCTAGAGCCCCGTTCACGCTTCTATGCACTTAAGTGGTCTGTTTTCCCCTACTGGTGTTCAGTCTGGAACCAAGACCCTATTCATGTTAAGTACAGCTAATTCTTTCCTTCCCACAGGATCTAATGGATGTGGATCACACCCTCTCCATGCTCAAAGTCTATGTGGCGGCCATAGCAGCATTCTATGTGGCCGGCCAGTTGCTGGGTAGAAGCAACCTGGTTGTTTGCTTCCTGAAAGGGGCAAGGAGGCTCAACCCTCTACTCCTTTCAGGGCACAAGTTATTTCGCCATCTGCTCTTCCCGCTTCGGAAGACGAGCGACAATTACACTTACTCTGTCCTGTCCGGGCCTTAAGTGTTTATACAGAGCGCTCTGCCCAGTTTAGGCAGTCAGAGCAGCTCTTTGTATGCTTCGGTGGCTGCACCAAAAAGCTTCCGGTCACAAAGACTGTACCTCTGGATAGTGGATGATATCGCATTGGCTTTCACTTCGATGGGCCTTCAATGCTCCATCTGGCCTCTCCGTGGGTGTGTTCCAGTGCTGTATCTATTGGTAACATTTAACAACTTGGAAGTCCCTGCACTGCAGGCATGAATCCTCTCTGTCTAGTTGGAGTTGATCTCTGAGTGAGCTTAACCCACTCTGGAGGCTCCAACTCCAGAGGGCGTAATTCTGCCCTCTCTTAGCCCTATTGCCCACAAGTCCCTGATCCAAGCGTCTTAGGCTAGAGCCTTAGAAGATGTCGTTCTGCTTAAACATAGCACGGCGTGATTGGATTAGCGTCTAGCAGACACAATACGAGTAAAGATTTAGAAAGGGTACATCTCGGTTACTAAAGTCACCTTGGTTCCCTGAGATAACGGGAAGTATTGCGTAGACGGCTGTGCTAAAGCACTACACGACTTGGTGTTAGTCGCTTCAGTCGAATTAACATAATGGGGGACCAGCTGCTCATATAGTCAGATGCCTCGCCCCTTCTGATGGGTTCTGTGCTTGGTTCGGCGGGATGCGACCCTATTGGCTTGCACAGATACATACACCGCATCGCCATAGATTTATGCAGTTCCCACAGCTCCGCCAATAAGCGTGCACAGATCATAGCACTGTTATAGCTATGCAGTAGCCCTGAGTTATTGAATAAAAGGCTTCAATAATCAGAGAAAGAGGAGTTTTCACTATAGCGTCTAGCAGACGCAATACTCGTCGTTCCAGTTATTTCAGGAAACCAAGGTTACTTCAGTAACCAAGATGTTTCCTGGTCAAATTTATCTTGAAAAACCAGAGCAGCACACCAAAAAAATGATAATTATCTAATAATAGCTTCTAAAATGGTATAAAAATTGTGAAATTAATTTTATAATAACATTTAGAATAAAAAAAATATTGTTGTAATACAGCCAAAAAGGCTGAATTATTATGAAGAAACATAATGAAGGGTCATTTAATATCTATCCCTCTCCATTTCTTTCATTAATTCTATTTTTATTTTTATTTTATTGTTACCAACGTAAAAAACAAAACAAAATAAAAAACACAGTTTACCAATAAAAAAATTGCCTACATTTAAACCCGACATAGGCTACAAAGTAGGCTATGTAGGAAAATAACTTTACCACAAAAACAAATGGCACAACGTAACGTTTTTGTGCTTTTGGGGAATGTAAGTTTTCACATTCAATTTATTAGGCTACACATTCAACAAAGGAAACATTTAACACTGTTTGAACCATATATCGTCAAATAAATACGATATAGCCTATATTATTTTGCAGCTTAACTCACCTTTAGGGTCAAAAGGCAGCAAATCGTCCCGTTCAAAAAATGTGTAAACGACATAAGATGCAATAGCCGCGAACACATCCAAAAAACCTGAAGATAATGTAATATTAGACACCAGCAATAAAACTAACAAAAGACGCGTTTTCATTGTGAAAGCGAATCATCCAGATGTCTTTCAGTCTAGGTTTACAGCTTCGTTTTTAGAAAGTAACTTGGAGGGAGAACTGATGGATTAAGAGACGTAAATTGCACGCCTTCGGCAAATGTCATTTGAACCTTTTTAAAGCCTTTATCATACACACTGCAGTGGCATAGGCTACTCCTTATTTACAGACTACGAGGAAAAAAAGGACTACGCTATTCTTGTTTTTCCAGTTTTCAGTATGTTGACATTGACTTGCTGTAACCATGATGACCACTACAGAAATTCTTTATGTGCTTCTTACAATAAACTGGGTAATAAAAATAATAGGCCTATTTCACTTTATGAGCTCTTATTCACATTAGGCTACAATTACATTTATTACATTCAGATGCTTTTATCCTATTCGACTTACAAATGAGAGCAGAAGCAATCAAACCATTTTTTTTGTTGTTATTGTTTTTTTTAACATAGAAAAGTATTCAGTAATGGGTCAAGTGTTGCCTAAAAAGATGCAAATTCAGCAGTTTCTTGAAAATGGCTAGACTTAGCAGCTCGAGTTGAGCTTCTTAAATTATATTGTATATAAGTATATATTAAATATATAATTATATAGTATATATAAAATACATGTGTATGAAACATCTCTTTGTTTTTCATACTGTGAAATTAGAAGATATAGAACTTTTTATTTGAGGTGGTTATCCAGCACCAAAATTGTAATGTTCGGTGTATACTGTTCATTAGACAATCAGCTATAGTTTCATAAAAAAATATAATTCTTTTAATTTTCTCTTAAAATTTTTATTTAGATCCCCTTTGTGCAGCTGCAGCGTAGAGCCCAGAAAGCCCAGCCTGAGGAGTGGACGAGGCTGGCGATGGTGATGACTGCTCAGATGGTGAGGGCTCATCGGAACAATCCAACTGGCTGAGGTGGGCAGAAATCAAATTAAAAGTGTTTTAATGTAGTCTTTAATGTGGAGAAATAATAAAAATGAGTGGGAGAGAGATGGATGGGCTAGGCTTGCTCTGATAGTGACCTTTAGGCATGGCCGTGCACAGACCTTTTGAGGGGAATGTGTTGAAACTAAAAAAGTGTGCCCTCATTATTGGGTGGCCAACAAAAAGCTCAAGAAGAGAGCACAGCTGGAAGGGCAAGGGGCAATTCACTTCCCAAAAGGCAGACACCACATAGTCAATCCCAGTGTATCACTGACTGTGTTGCACTTGGCAAAAAACACAGTAAATAGACAGTCTCGGAAGTTCCCTTTTTTTCTTGTTTAAATTTCTATCTATAGCAAATATTGGTGCATAGTGCACTGATAGGTCTAATTGCATGGGATGCAGTTCTAATGTTGTGCTAACTGCATGGGATCCAGTTATATATTATATGTTTTGTATGTATATGAATACATGTTTTAAAGTTTGTTTAATATTTGTTGTCTCCCATTTCATCCGCCCCAATGACAGTCTTCCAGCCTGAGAAATAAACTACTTGGTCCGTATTCTGCTTATTTACCAGGCTACCTATAGTGATGACTCAATCAAATGAAAAACATTTGAACTCTACTATTTCTCATTTATCCAGCTTAAGTATGAAATAGCTTCAGATAGACTAAATAAATATATCAGGCAACAGGGACCACAGAATAACCACGCTAGTCCCCACTATTAACAAAATGAATCATATTTTTTTCGTTTAGTTTATTCATTTAGATAGCACCTTACTGACTACCACTGTAGTTCCAAAGTGCTGTACATTACAATAAAAGAACCAGCAGACATTTTGACAAACAGAGAAGAAAACAAAGAAAACATCCATACTACTGTACTAAAAAGCCAAAGAATACAGATGCAATTTTAAGCGGCACTTAAAAACATTTACATTTATGGAGGATCAACGGTAACTTATTCCACAATCTAGGAATTTCAACTTTCATTTTGAGACGTACACGGGGAACAGTTAAGAGAAACTTGTTTGCTGATCTTAATCTTACACCCGCATTGTAGGGCTTAAGCTCAGCTAAATATTCTGGCGCCATTCCATGAAGTGCTTTAAAAACATACAGCAGAATCTTATACTGTTTCATAGAATGTACTGGTAGCCAGCCTAAAGAAGATAAGAAGGGAGTAACCTGGTCCGTTTTCCATTCATCAACAACCTTGCGGCTGCATTTTGTACAAGCTGTAAGCTGGCAATGTGCATTTGACAGGTCCCAACATGAAGTGCTCTACAGTAGTCAAGGCGGGAAAAAATATAAGCATGGACAACTTTTTTTAGGTTGCTGGCTGAAAGTATTAGTTTCAACTTTGCTATTGCTCTTAAATAAAAGAAGCAATTTCGAGCCACTGTCCTTATTTGTCGATCAAAAATGATGGATGAGTCAAAAATGACTCCCAAGTTCTTTACCCGTTCCCTTAGGTAGGCCTACCCCTTCCATGGGCCTAAGTGATCGACTAGCGTTTGACTACTCGCTGTGCGACCAAAGATAATAATCTCAGTTTTATTTTCATTCAATTGAACGAGATTCTCAGCCATCCACAGCTTTACTTCCTCTAGACATTTAAGGAGTAAGGTGGCGTTGCAATCCTTACTACCGAATCTCAACGGCAAATAAACTTGAGTGTCATCTGCATACAGATGGTAAGAAACACCATATTTCTTAAAAATCATTCCCAGCAGGAGCATATACAATGAAAAGAGGATGGGACCCAAGATGGACCCTTGTGGGACCCCACATGACATAGGTAACGGTGCAGAGTAATTATTCCCAATCTTCACTAAAAATGATCTATATTCCAGATAGGAAACAAACCAATTTAAGGCCGTCCCCTGGATGCCAACAAACTGCCTTAAAGGATTAGTTCACTTTTTAAAAAACTTTTGCTGATAATTTACTCACCCCCATGTCATCCAAGATGTCCATGTCTTTCTTTCTTCAGTCGAAAAGAAATTAAGGTTTTTGATGAAAACATTCTAGGATTTGTAAAGACTCTTGGGCGGACCTAATCCTTGGGGAATTTGCATATCATAATTAATAATTCGTCATTAATAATTATTCGTACATGTTTGGATTAGATCAGTCTTACATTAAATTTAATCTCCCTCTAAGGGAGAATCTGTCATTTTACCTGCATGTATACATGTGAATCCTTTCATTTTTAACGACAAGTTGATTGCAGTTAATTACACAGACCACGTCTTACAAAGCAGGCAAAATTAATTTAGCTCAATTGTCAGAATAATATTGTGGGGGTTCCCCAATATCATCTTACCTTATAGGATGTCAGGAAACGCAATTCTCTGGCCAGAAGAATTGGGCTTCCTGCCCCATAACGAGTACTCTTTAAAAGATTAATTATTTAAATAATTAATTCGTAAAGCTTGTAGCATAAGATCTTTTGGCACTTAAGAGACTTGAGCATGAGCAAAGAGAATGAGTCAATCAGTCAAGTGAATATGATGATTTAATAAAGGCATGTCTACTTATATATTTACTACGTTCACACGGGATATATATGTATTTACAAACACATAGGAGTACACAAATCAATAAGACATTGATGAACGAGAAATGGTAAAGTTTGGACAATGGATAACACGCGTGAGCGAGTAAGAGAGAGAGAAAGGGAGTTACATTCACCTAGACAGACAACCTCTCTGAAACAACACAAAACACATTCTTAATGCTCTGAAAACAGGGTAACCTAATTTTACTTGCATGTGGAATGATTCTCTCATGCGTTGCTGTGTTCCTTGAGCGGCCTGCATGGTCTAGCCGCGTTTTGGACGGCAGATCTTTTGTTCTCCGTGCGCGTGCGTGAGCTGAATCCTTGGTTCCTTGGATAGTCACGTGATGCGGCGCGAGTCTTTGAACAGCGGTTGGAAGTCTTTGAGTTAACATTACCAACGGAAAATAGTTCGACTGAGTCCGTTTCACTTTGTGGAAGTGAACAGAGTCGACTACGAAAACAAAACTTTGACTAACAGGGACGAAAAATCTCCGAAGGGAGATCCCAGAGAAGCGCGTGGGCATCTCTCAGTACGACGCGTCACGTGGTTACGTGCGCGTGCTTCTTCTTCAGAGAGAGCGCGCGTTTGTTGGAGTGTCCCTTGTAGTTGGATTTGCTGAAGAGATATGTCACGCGGGGTTCTTTTCACTCGTCGTTTGGAATTAAACCCGGGGACTTATCTTAAGACTGAAAAACACAAACTAAACTAGAAACAAAATAAAAGAACGGCGAAAAAGCTCGCCAGGAGGCGAGACGTTACATCATGACACGCGGACATGGACGGAAGAGAGTGTTTAAACTGGTGTTCAGTCCTTTTGAAGCCCTGACTTTTCCGCCTTCTTTTGGAAGAGGGTCCAATCAGGAGCTTTCTCTTTGGAGGGAGGTTTTATGGCCCATTGTGTTCTAACCAGGCATTTGACTCCCTAATTTCATTGGGTGTTTAAGGGAAGAATCTTCACAATTTTTATAATACTAGTGTGTCACCAAGTTTAGCAAAATGTAATGTCAATTAACAAATGGGGAACGAAGATTGGAGTTTATCAAGACCAAACTTGCCAAAAATGGATTTGGTTAAACATAGTTTGCAAAGTTTAAGACCTTATACCATTAGTTTCCCAACACATAGATCAAACCCCTAAAAGACAAATCGTAAGATGAGATTAGATACATTGTTCGTACAATTCTAAAGGGGAAGTATAATAGAATATATATGAATGCAGAATTCATTTCTCCT
This sequence comes from Chrosomus eos, assembly GCA_036326025.1. Lineage (NCBI taxonomy): Eukaryota > Metazoa > Chordata > Actinopteri > Cypriniformes > Leuciscidae > Chrosomus > Chrosomus eos. Next base: position 93,803 of record JAZAVI010000428.1, on the reverse strand, counting down.
TCGTTAGAATTCTAGGGAATACGCAGTTACATGTAAAAATACATAATGGTAAACTCAGTTATTTCAATGTAACATGAACAAACAAACACATAAAACACATTGAATATTTCTGTTTAAAATGTCTTTTAAAAAGAGAAGTTTATTTTCTCTGTAGCATTCACTTCCTGTGGCACATTCCACATTCCAGTCTTGGTGTCTTGTAAGCTGAAACCACGCTGGGGGATGTGTGTGTGGTGGAATGTGTGTGTGTTGATTTGGAGTTCAGGATCTAATGGTTCACCCAAATACTCTACAATCCCCCTTTTTGTCTGGTGAAGTCCCTGTGTGGACTTAATTGGACAACAATAATCACAATGGACGGGTGACAGGTGAATCATGATGATCGGGTAGCAGGTGCTGTTAGGCTGAGGCCGAGGGCTCAGCTTGATAAAGTTCGACGCAGCCTCCAGCGTGGTACCCTCTTCCTGAGGGTTCCGTGGGCTTGGCTGTAGATGTTTGCATCTCGTTGAGCCTCCTGTGCAGGATGACTGTCGAGTGTCAGGGTGTGGTTGATAGATGTACCCTGCGTAGGATCGGCCGCAGTCCAGGATTGGACAGCAGGTGAAGCAGTTAAGGCGGGCAGTTGAGACAAAGCTCGGAGGGCTGTGTTGATAGAAGCGATGTCAATTAGCTGGGATCCCCCTTTTGCAAACCACAATTCCCTTTCTGGAGGGTTCTTGAAGAAGGATGGGGCTTTTAGTACTTGGATGCCCTGCTCTGGTTGAGCAAGGTGAGACAGATGTCAGTGTCCTTCTGGTCGTAAGTGAGTGCAGCTGTTTGCACCGGAGTGTTAGCGAGCCCCGTCACTTATAATCTCTGCTTGGGTCTCGGTGACTTGAGTGCGAGGCTTGGCTTTTGCAGGGCAGCTTGTGCCGCTGATCTGCAGCCCGCAGGTTCCGTCAGGGTTGTCTCTGAGGAAAGATTTGTTAGGGCAGCGATAGTAAATGTCTTTGGTCAATGTGCACATGTGTGGATTCGGAGCTGGGGACAGCTTGGTGTTGCTGTCATGCAAGGCAATCACGTACGGCATGCGGATCTTGATGTGAGTGCTACCTTTCAAAATCTGACATGGACAATGTTCTTGAGCCAGTGGATTCGGCTTGACTATGATGGGTAAGTTCAGGGGAACGTCCCCTTTTCTCTGCTTGTGGTGATGCAGAGTGGGATGGCACTACTCATGAGAGTAGGCAAGGTGTATTTTTAAAGAGTCAGTTGGCGTGGTGATGGCGGACGCCAGCACGGTTTGCATGAGGCCTAAGGGTATCAGGTGCGGCGGGATTCTACCCATGGCGAGACTGTCGATGGAGGAGTTCACCCCCCTTAGCAGGTTTGTCATCAGGGCTGTTACCAGCTGAGTTCGAGCAAAGTCATTCTGGAAGGCAGTAAACAGCTGTTTCATGGAGTTCACTGTCGGGGTCGGCAGAACGCTGTGAGTGTTGAAAGTTACCACAGTTCCCTTTAGTGTCTTGTCGATGGTCTGCAGGGATGCACTCTGTTGTGAGTGGCTCTGTTATCTGTGGAATCTCAGTCTGAATTTCGGCTGCATGCCGTCCAATGTTGGCGAGGTTTACTGCATTCATGCCGGACATACAAGTGTTAAACAGAGTTCTGACGGCAGTGCGGCGGCGGTTGTGGCCACCTGGCTCCGCTAGCGTGGCAGTCATTTTCTCAAGTTGGTTGAGCATGTGTTCGACATCGGCCTCCGTGTGCGTGAGGGCGTCCTCTGCCCGTCGGCACCTACCCAGCTGTATTGTGTCGTTACGCCGGGGTAGTGCGTTCTGTAGGCGTTGCGAGGATCAGGTGGCACAGGCACTTTCTGAGTGCGAGTCCGGCAGAAAAGGAGTCCTGGTTGTTCCCTTAGGACGGTGCTTGGTGAGATGTCCGATTGCGGCTGCCCTCTGGTTGGCTGGAGGCACAGCAGCATCCTGGTAAAAGTGAAAGGGAGAGGAGAGAGAGTGAAAGGGAGGGAAAATTTCAGCGAGTGTCGTCCTTGGTTGGCTAGGACAGTCTTTTCGCTTTGAGGACGCCGGTATGCCACTTGCTTCGGTGTCTTGCAAGTGTCTCTGGTGCTGTGGTGTGCAGCACATGGTGCATCATGGGCCTAGGGCATACATTGGCATTACCCCCCTTTTGCACTGTGGCACCACAAGCTGTGGCGCGGTGATGGCAACAGGTGCAGAACGCTAAATGTTGTCTAGTGCACGTGGCATGTGCTTGTTGATTTAGGTTGTCTGGGGCACCGGCTGTGGGTGGTAGGAGGGGTATGAGAGGTGGTTTCTCATAGTGTCTGCTGTTTTGTCGTCAGTCTTTGGTAAGCTGGAAGGTTAAGGTCAGGTGAAGCAGGGGCTCTGTGACATTTTTGTTTTGTGGTGAGAGCCTAATGCATGACCCTAAAAGTTCAGAACCATGGTTTAATTGGTTCGTTAGGTATGTAGCATAAAGCTAGGTGTTTCACATGTAGCTAGCTAGTGATCTTCGCTCTTAGCTTTAGCACTGAGTCTTTCAAAGAGTTGAGCTGACATTAAAGTGAGGTCTGAGCCGGTGACTTTCCCTTGTTTCAAGGCTCACCTCATTGTCTAGAGTGATGGGTAGGTAGAGTTTCCGGGCCCACCCCCTTTTGATCAGTTCTTTTGGGGTTTCGGACCCAGCTGTGGGAAACTGTGCGGTCTCACTCAGGCTGTGCAGCTGTCAGCTGTGGTGGCTGTGTGCTGCTGTCACTTTGTGATGTGACAGTTTGCTCTGTGTCTGTGGCTGACGAGCAGTGTTCTGTGTGCCTGTAGGTCTTACGCTCAGGTATAGGATGTAAAGCTCGTACCTCTTGATTTTTTGGAAAGTCTTTTGTGAAGAAGCTTTTCAGCGACTTCAGGGTCTCGGCTGTCTCAGACGTGGCGGCACTGTTTGTCTGATGCGTGCTCAGACTTGGGCTTACCAGTGGCCTGGAACGGACTCGACTCTCTGTGAACAGGGCTATGGTGTTATGGGGCGCCCTCTGGAGGCATCTCTGAGTAGTGTTCAGAGACAGTAGATCGTGGGGTTTTTCAAAGTCTTTTCGGATTCTGGATCAGAGAATTCTTTAATGAAGGCCTGCCGCAGCGGCTGGTAGTCTCTAAGAGTGTTTCAACTCTGTGGGAAAAATGTCAAGTTCGGCTTTGAGATCGTGTCTCTGTTGAGTAAGTTCATGGATTTCAGCTCGGCCCGTGTGTAAGTGGTTTCAAAGGCCTTGGCTTTAGTGTCTCTTTCTTTGAGTTCAGTCTCTGCTGAACGAGCTTGTGGATGGTAGCACGGACCTCTTGCGAGTTTTTTCTTTTTCAGGCCGTGGCTTTCGAGTCTCTTTAAGTTCGGCCTCTGCTCTTTGCAAAGGGGCTTCACTTTTGTCGGAGTTTCTCGTTGAGTTCCTCTCTGGTTCTTTTCTCTGACTGCTCTCTTCGGTCTGTGTGCCGATGAAGATCAGACAGGGCAGTTTGAAGTTTTTCCACTTCCTTCTGTAGCTCGGGGTCGTTTTCGTCCTTGGCTTTCATCCTTAGCGTTGCAACTTTGTGCTCCAGGGCGAGGCGGCTCCTTTCACGGAGGCGTGCTGGTGCGATGAGCTGGAAAGCGAGGTTTTGGACGTGTCTGGCAGGTCTTTGTCGTGGGTGCTTTGGCTTGGTTTGTGCGCCATCAGCTTGTCCACGTCGCTCTTGGCTTTGGAGCTCTGAGTCACTGGCGACCTTGGGCAGGAATGGAGGTGTCATGAATCTCAGCCATGTGTCCAGGTTGTCCCAGCGGTTGTGGGACTGTAGGACCGGAACATACTGGTTTCGACTGTGGGCGAGAGGAACACAACACACACAGAGAGACCAAGCAAATTTGTTCTACGTTTAACAAGCTATAATACGGGCTATGCCGCATATGCAAATTGTGGTTAACTGATGCAGACAGTTAAATCATTCGGTGGGACAATTTGGTTAGGTCAGCATGGGCCTGAATAAAATTTTAACAGGGCGGTAGCTTAGGGGTCACCTGTTGATGCTAGCGGCTTGTTGTTTAATTATTATTCAGCGTTCCTTGTTGTCTCAGATAGGTTCTGTCTTCTAGGTGAACTGAAAGGAACAGAGCACGACAGAAAAGAGCAACGGCAAGATAGCAGAGTTTGAAGTAACATGCAACCATCCAAGATGGGAAGGTCTGTAATGAAATGGCGTTAATAGTACACAGGAAGTGTTACAGGGGAAGAGGAGGCCTAAGCCTGCGGTTTGTGGCTCGGAGAGGAGGAGGGAGCCAAACACTTCAATGACCGGGGGAATCTCTAGATTCTGTGGCCAATGCTACGTGGATGGATTTAATACCTTTTTTAGTTTGCCTGGGGTGGAATGAGGTCATTCGGGTTGGAGTCGGCATCGTGGTTGGTCTTTCTGTCGCCCCCAAACACTTGACAGCAGTGTCCCGGGCCCTTCCGTATAACTGTACCGATGTGCGCCCTCTCACCCAACTCGACTGTGAACACAACCGGCAGTGCCAAATTGGTGATGTTGTGTTGCGGGCCGCACTAACGGAGAGATACAGGAAAGTCCGAGACTCGCGCTCAGTCAGTGCTGGTGACGCCGGTCAGATGAACCAGCATGCTGGACTCCAAGCAGAGATGACTGTCAAATCACCACAGCTCTTTAATGGATTCTACCTATAAATACAGAACAATGTGAACAAGTGGCTTAACAGTGACTGAAAGCTTTCTTGTTTAAACTGAATTGAGTAATTATGTATGTAGAAAATAGAAGCAAAGGTTTTACTAATTAATGGTAAAAAGGAAATTATGACAATGATGTTAATTCTCAAAATAACTCAACAAAAAAAAAATTCTTAAAAAAAAAAAAAAATTTACTTTTTTTTTATTATTATTATTATTACTTTTATTATCAATAAAAATTAACAATCAAAAGTAATAAAGTAGGATGGACCCCGGGGGAAGACAGGCAGTAGTGGCGCGTTTGGGCCACAAAGGGGTTTGGGTCACTTCCTCCTAGTGGTCAACCTGGCTGACCGAGAACTTGATTTAAATTGCATTCAAACTGGTTTAAATACACTTCAAATCGAGCGTATGCATAGAGGTTAAGTAACTTCTAGAATTGTTGTCATAACATCCAATCAAAATTATTAAAAATAATTTGAGACAGGAAATATAGAAGTAAAACCATAAAACCCTTCCCCACAGGGAAGGAGACTTAATTCACATTAATCTTGAAATTTGTTTGTTTCAAATCAAATTTGCATAAGTGTAGGAAATTTAAGGTTGGCATTATGTATGATGATGATAATATCCAAAATAAAATCAACTGAGAGAACGCCACTTCAAAACAGAAAGAGTAGAAATAAGAGATGAGCTGACTTAGCAGGGGAAGGCCACAAGGGGGCCGCACTACTAGGTGGTCATCAGGGACTGTTAATACTTACTTTTGAATTTTTAAATTCAAATGTGGTTTGAACTAAATTCAAAATAAGTGTACACAGTCAGGAGTGAAAATCATGTTAGTAACACTGGAACTTGCACATGCATTGAAAGTTGGAAACACAATTTCAGGAATTCACTGGTACACACTGAAATGGTGATGAGAGAAAATTATTTAGGAAAGGCTGACCTTGTTAGTAGTGTCCACACGATGGCGACCTTTCGCTCATGGAGGATGAAGTTAGGGGGCGGTGCGTGTTCGAGAACTGTCAAGCACTTAGGCCTAAGGGTTGCCCTCTAGTGTTTGTCAGCGGAATAAAAACCGGCCTGCTTCCATGTGTGTTTCAAATTTGAGCGTGCAGACGCTTTGCTTTCTGTAGCGATCACACTTATCAAAATTAAATCTCAGCGGATTTTTGGTGCTACGTTTTAACAAACGGCGTGGCAGAATTTTTTTTCTACAAACACACATAGGGACACAGGAATTATACGTCTGTCGTTCGGATCCAAATACATTTATCAAATAGCATTTATGACTAAAATGTTTTTAGGTTTTGGATTTGTCAGTGCTATATTTCAACCGGCGTGGCAGGATTTTTTCCTACACACACACATAGGGTTCACAGGCATTAGGCATCTGTTTTTCGCTTCCCACCAACAATTAGCACTATGATTCATACGTGTTCGCTTATAAGTTTTAAACCTCGGCGGGTTTTCCCTATTTCGACACGTGTGCACGGAAGGATTTCTTCGCTTCCCCACATTAATATGGACAACAGGAATTATACGTCTGTCATTCGAATCCAAATAACATTTATCAAATAGCATTTCATGATTAAAATGTTTTAAGGTTTTGGATTTCTCTGTGCTATATTCTAACAAACACGTCTGGCAGGGCTTCTGCGCTGCGCATAAATAAAACAGGAATTATTCGTCTGTTTTTTCGACTCCCATAACATATTATCAAATAGCACTTATGATTAGATATGCTTTAGGTTTTACAATTCAGTAGCTAAGTCAATGTTTAACCAGGAGTTTACCGTTAATCTAACGATTCAATATAAGGCCTTTTAAGAATAGTGAAAGAGCATCGTTTCACTAAATCTTGTCTTCACCCTGACAGAAGAACATCGTTCGGACAGGGGAGTTTAATATTAAAAATGTCGTCGTTCAAAAGAGGTTTCTTCGTCTTTTATAGGACAAATTTAATACTGTGAAACTATGAAAACTGCAGTTTACTTCTTAGTTTCGCTGGACTGAAATGGCTTTTTGCCTTTAATCAGTCACGGTGAGTTCGCCATGCGTTCGCTCAACCGAGGTACGCGTACAATATTAAATCACAATATAGACAGATTGAAAACTGATCTCTTTTGCTCAAGACAAGTTTAAAGTGTGCCCGCATTCTCCACCATTTGTAAAGACTCTTGGGCGGACCTAATCCTTGGGGAATTTGCATATCATAATTAATTATTGGTCATTAATAATTATTCATACATGTTTGGTTTAGATCAGTCTTACATTAAATTTAATCTCCCTCTAAGGGAGAATCTGTCATTTTACCTGCATGTATACATGTGAATCCTTTCATTTTTAACGACAAGTTGATTGCAGTTAATTACACAGACCACGTCTTACAAAGCAGGCAAAATTAATTTAGCTCAATTGTCAGAATAATATTGTGGGGGTTCCCCAATATCATCTTACCTTATAGGATGTCAGGAAACGCAATTCTCTGGCCAGAAGAATTGGGCTTCCTGCCCCATAACGAGTACTCTTTAAAAGATTAATTATTTAAATAATTAATTCGTAAAGCTTGTAGCATAAGATCTTTTGGCACTTAAGAGACTTGAGCATGAGCAAAGAGAATGAGTCAATCAGTCAAGTGAATATGATGATTTAATAAAGGCATGTCTACTTATATATTTACTACGTTCACACGGGATATATATGTATTTACAAACACATAGGAGTACACAAATCAATAAGACATTGATGAACGAGAAATGGTAAAGTTTGGACAATGGATAACACGCGTGAGCGAGTAAGAGAGAGAGAAAGGGAGTTACATTCACCTAGACAGACAACCTCTCTGAAACAACACAAAACACATTCTTAATGCTCTGAAAACAGGGTAACCTAATTTTACTTGCATGTGGAATGATTCTCTCATGCGTTGCTGTGTTCCTTGAGCGGCCTGCATGGTCTAGCCGCGTTTTGGACGGCAGATCTTTTGTTCTCCGCGCGCGTGCGTGAGCTGAATCCTTGGTTCCTTGGATAGTCACGTGATGCGGCGCGAGTCTTTGAACAGCGGTTGGAAGTCTTTGAGTTAACATTACCAACGGAAAATAGTTCGACTGAGTCCGTTTCACTTTGTGGAAGTGAACAGAGTCGACTACGAAAACAAAACTTTGACTAACAGGGACGAAAAATCTCCGAAGGGAGATCCCAGAGAAGCGCGTGGGCATCTCTCAGTACGACGCGTCACGTGGTTACGTGCGCGTGCTTCTTCTTCAGAGAGAGCGCGCGTTTGTTGGAGTGTCCCTTGTAGTTGGATTTGCTGAAGAGATATGTCACGCGGGGTTCTTTTCACTCGTCGATCGGAATTAAACCCGGGGACTTATCTTAAGACTGAAAAACACAAACTAAACTAGAAACAAAATAAAAAGAACGGCGAAAAAGCTCGCCAGGAGGCGAGACGTTACATCATGACACGCGGACATGGACGGAAGAGAGTGTTTAAACTGGTGTTCAGTCCTTTTGAAGCCCTGACTTTTCCGCCTTCTTTTGGAAGAGGGTCCAATCAGGAGCTTTCTCTTTGGAGGGAGGTGTTATGGCCCATTGTGTTCTAACCAGGCATTTGACTCCCTAATTTCATTGGGTGTTTAAGGGAAGAATCTTCACAATTTTTATAATACTAGTGTGTCACCAAGTTTAGCAAAATGTAATGTCAATTAACAAATGGGGAACGAAGATTGGAGTTTATCAAGACCAAACTTGCCAAAAATGGATTTGGTTAAACATAGTTTGCAAAGTTTAAGACCTTATACCATTAGTTTCCCAACACATAGATCAAACCCCTAAAAGACAAATCGTAAGATGAGATTAGATACATTGTTCGTACAATTCTAAAGGGGAAGTATAATTGAATATATATGAATGCAGAATTCATTTCTCCTTCGTTAGAATTCTAGGGAATACGCAGTTACATTTAAAAATACATAATGGTAAACTCAGTTATTTCAATGTAACATGAACAAACAAACACATAAAACACATTGAATATTTCTGTTTAAAATGTCTTTTAAAAAGAGAAGTTTATTTTCTCTGTAGCATTCACTTCCTGTGGCACATTCCACATTCCAGTCTTGGTGTCTTGTAAGCTGAAACCACGCTGGGGGATGTGTGTGTGGTGGAATGTGTGTGTGTTGATTTGGAGTTCAGGATCTAATGGTTCACCCAAATACTCTACAGATTTTTCTCCATGTAATGTAATACACTGGTAGCCAAAGGGTTCAAGGTCCAAATGACAGTTTCAGTGCAGCTTCAAATGACTTTAAACGACACCAGACGATGCATAAGGGTCTTATCTTGCGAAACGATCGGTCATTATTAAAATAAATAAATAAAAGAGTAAGTTTATGCCTTGCTCTGTTCCGTGATGCACGGTCGTGACTCTCCTGTTCGAACTCGTTCATCAAAATGAACGAGTCTTTTTTCGAGTCATTTCGTTCATTTTGTTTGTTGAATGAACTAAACGACTAGGAAAAAATCCTAGAATGTTTTCATCTAAAACCTTCATTTCTTTTCGACTGAAGAAAGAAAGACATGGACATCTTGGATGACATGGGGGTGAGTAAATTATCAGCAAAAGTTTTTTAAAAAGTGAACTAATCCTTTAAGCGAGTCAGAAGGATCTGGTGGTCAGTGGTATCAAAGGCTGCTGACAAATCTAATAAAATTAGTGCTGCATGATTACCTGCATCCACGATTAAAAAAAGATCATTAACGACCCTTAAAGGGGTGCTGAACTGAGATATCAAATTTAGAATCAAAATTTAAATTTTCAGAGTTTAGCTCCATCCCTAATTAAACACACCTGAACAAGCTAATCAATGTTTTCAGGATTACTAAAAAATAATTTTTGTCAGGATTGGAGCTAAACTCTGCAGGACAGTGGCCCTCGAGGACCGGAGTTGCCCATCCCTGCTATAGAAGTACTATAGAGGTATTACAGAACATCACAGAAGTATATTACACTACTATTTTTATTGCTTGTAGCCATTTTGTCCTCCTTTCCGGTTATGTGTGTTTATTAGGAAGGATGTAGAACTTCAATTCATAATTTGTTTGTTTATTGGCGGTGCAGAAAACGACACAGCAGTTCTTCGGCATTATTGCCGCGTGTATTTCAATGAGCGCCAATATGGCGGCAAATCAATGCCAATAATAAACGAGCGCGGTAAATGACTTTCGCGAGAGAATAACAGATCCACACGCGAGGAAACGGGACTCGCGAGCTCATTCATACCCTGCGCGCGCTCGTGACATCTCCTCTGCACGCAATACAAGCCCTCGCGCGCGCGATTGATCATTCCACACGCCCTCGCGCGCGCGATTGATCATTCCACACGCCCTCGCGCTTGATCTGCTCTCGCCTGCTGCTTTTGCTCGCTGGAACAATTTTATTTTTGACAGTTGAGGGGCGGGACTCCCCTTTTCCGGAAGTCAGTTGTGATTGGACGCCTGTCCAATGACTTGTAATTCACTTGACTTGAGACATCACTTAATTTGTTTTATTTATTGTGGTTAATTATGTGTAATATGATTTAATGCATTGTTAATATAGAATATATTCTTACCAGATATTTTTTTAACAGAAAGTATTACTAGTGGTTGCATTGTGTTGTTAAGAGATCATTTACAGACTGTAATGACACATTTCCATGGTTATTAGAATTGTAAATCTACCAAAATTTTAATGAATTTTTACATAATATAAATGGTTCATTATATTTTCTATTAAATGTAAAAGGGGTTCTGGCTTCTCAAGTTAAGATACAGTACACAGCATTAATTATAGCTTAAAAATGGCTTTTCAGGATTTGCTACCGAATACAGAGAAACAATATTAAATCCAGCAAATTATTAAACCCAGCAAAGCTATTACAACATTATATAGTGATCTTAATAATCTAACTTGTTGTAAGCTAATAACTTAAGAGAAAGTATGAGACAAGTAGTGTACACAGCATAAATGATTAAACCCCATCTGCACATACAGTAACTTATCTTATTATGTTACATAAAAATATCTTATTATGTTACATACAATTTTTTATACATTCATGCTGCCAGAACACCTTTTACATTTAATAGAAAATATAATGAACCACTCAAAATTGACATAATAGTAATACACAGGATGAAAACAAAAAGCTTACAACAACTCTTGCTTATTGATATAAACAAGTAATTTATCTTTCATCCAAAGCCCTCGTTATATTTACAACTATTTAATGGACACTTTTTACATTCTGAGGCTCTCAGATCCACTTTAATTTTGGTCAGATAAACGTAAATAGTGGTAAATGGGGGTCTAGAGGTAGTGGTGAACTACAGCAAATATGACTTTTTTTTCCAATTTATTTTAGATATTTTAAGCCAACACAAATCATAGTCTTTTAATATAAAATGTAAAAATTTATAAGAATGTTCATGATTTACAATGCTAATAACCATGGAAATGTGTCATTACAGTCTGTAAATATCTCTTAACAACACAATGCAATCACTAGTAATACTTTCTGTTTAAAAATATCTGGTAAGAATATATTCTATATTAACAATGCATTAAATCACATTACACATAATTAACCACAATAAATAAAACAAATTAAGTGAAGTCTCAAGTCAAGTGTAGTTTACAAGCGTCCAATCACAACTGACTTCCGGAAAAGGGGAGTCCCGCCTCTCGACTGTCAAAAATAAAATTGTTTGAGTGAGCAAAAGCAGCAGGCGAGAGCAGATCAAGCGCGAGGGCGTGTGGAATGATCAATCGCGCCCGCGAGAGCGTGTGGAATGATCGTGCGCGCGCGCGAGGGCTTGTATTGCGTGCAGAGGAGATGTCACGAGCGCGCGCAGGGTATGAATGAGCTCGCGAGTCCCCGTTTCCTCGCGTGTGGATCTGTTATCCTCTCGCGAAAGTCATTTACCGCGCTCGTTTATTATTGCCATTGATTTGCCGCCATACGCCAAGGCAATGTTTTCCGGGCTAAATTCACATCACGTGACGGGGCGTTCCCAGACCAACCGCATGTATCTATCCCCGGTCTCCCCCTACACCCAAAACCACGGTGACTTTGCATTAAATAATGGAATAATTGTTAAAAAATAAATGAAATAGGCATATTTATGGAAAAAATATCTAATATTTGAGTTACATAAAAGCTTTTTATTTGTTTTCTTCCTAATTGTCCTTGAAATAGTGGTCAAGATCCAATGATCAAAATTGGCTGTCATTTATTTGAAGTTCAGTTGACTAACGTTACGCTCAAAATGTCCGGTCAGCACAAGTCCGGTGCTCAGAAAAGAAAAGAAAAGAAAAGAAAAGAAAAGAAAAGAAAAGAAAACAAATATTTTTAAAAGGCGGTGACGGTGAAGCTGGAACTAACGTTAGTAAAGTCAACGTACAGCAAGGTAAGAAACAGCGCAGCCAATGTTTATGAGTGTTGTCAAAGACCCGGTACTTCATTATCAAGTCGGTACTCATTTTTTTTTTTAAACGTCACGCCACGCCACGGTGCTCTCCAAAGCGCGTGCAGTTGCGTCCTCTTCATAAAAGCGCTGAGACATGGCGACCGAAGGTGCTGCTGATGTGGTGGCTGTAAATCCACTTGTTGATAAGAAAGGAGGAAAGAGCCACATATGGAAATATTTTGGATATTAGCTCATAATAGCAATGTGGCACGCTCGTTTTTACATGTTTAATTAATTTTATTGAAGTTGCACCTCATATCATATTTACATACAATGCAAGAGCAAAAATCTTAGGTCTCCCCCCTCCCGGCCAGCAGCAGCTTAAGTGCCTATATCCATAAGTTGTATAGTGCCTAAATCCAGAACACACACACACACACACACACACACACACACACACACACACACACACACACACACACACACACACACACACACACACACACACAACAATACATTTAAAACTGCTAATGATTAAAACACAGTACATTACTGTGTCAAAATAAATAAGGTCTATCTACTGTTAAGAAGCCTAATAGCTTGTTGAAAAAATTAGTCTCTATGTCTGCAAGTTTTTGCTCTCAAACTGCAGTAGCGCTTGCCAGAGGGAAGCCGATGGAAAAGGTTGCTGTTGGGGTGGCTGGGGTCTTTGACAATCTTTTGGGCCTTCTTCTTGCACCTCTCCTGATACAGGTCTGCTATAGGTGCAAGCTCACAGCCGCATATTTTCTGAGCAGTTTTGACCACTCTTTGTATTGCTCTGCGGCTGTTTGTAGTGCAGTTGCCATACCAGGAGGTGATGGCCCCTGTGAGGACACTCTCAATTGTGCCCCGATAGAAGGCACAGAGAACATTGGGGCCCATGCCAAATTTCCTCAGACACCTAAGGTGGAACATGCATTGCTGGGCCTTCCCCACTATTCCTGTAGTGTGTAGGTCCCAGGTGAGGTTATTGGTGATTTTGATCCCAATGAACTTAAAACTGCGCACCCTTTCCACAGCATTCCCCTGAATCATCAAAGGAGTCAGTTCAGCTCTCTTCTTATTCCTGAAGTCCACCACCAGCTCTTTCGTTTTTACCACATTTAGTGACAAATTATTATCCTGACACCATTGTACCAGATTCTCCACTTCCTCCCTGTACAACAACTCGTTATCACCTCTAATCAGGCCCACTACCGTGGTGTCATCAGAGTACTTGATAAAGAGGTTTGACAAGTGTAATGGTGTACAATCATATGTGTACCGTGAGTAAAGAAGAGGACTAAGCACACAGCCTTGGGGCGCTCCGGTACTCACAGTTAGAGGAGCGGAGGTGATAGACCCCATCCTAACCACCTGACGGCGGTTGCTTAGGAAGTCCAAGATGAGATTGCAGAGGTCAGATGGAAAACCAAGGCTGCTGAGTTTTGAGACCAGTCTAGAGGGGATTATTGTATTAAATGCCGAACTATAGTCGATAAAAAGTATTCTGACATAAGAGTTTTCATTTTCCAGGTGCGTGAGGATCTATTGATCTCTATGGATCTATTTTCTCGATAGGCAAACTGATGGTGATCTAAAGTTTTTGGGACAAAAGTGCTGATGTAATCTCTTATAAGCCATTCAAAGCATTTGCTTACTATCGGAGTGAGGGCAACAGGCCGCCAATCATTTAGACACATGATTTTGGTTTTCTTGGGAATTGGCACTATTACAGAGGATTTAAAGCAAGAGGGAAATACAGAGAGAGACAGACAACGGTTGAAAATGTCTGCACACACGCCTGCAAGTTCTGCATGATGCGCAAGTTCTAATCACCCGGCCAGGAATCCCATCCGGCCCAGCAGCTTTTCGAATGTTCACTCATTCAAACACATGTCGCACATCACCCTCTGTGATGTAGAATGTCCTTGGTGTGTTATTGGTAGTGTTTGCACTGCTGGCGGGACTACTCTGGGGGGTTGTGTTGGTGGTTTCAAACCGAGCATAAAAAAGATTCAGCTCATCCGTCAGTGTAGGCAAGACAACTAGGTCTTGCCTTGAGGTCCGATATGGAATGTATACCCTGCGTGAATTGTTTTCACTCAGCTGTTTCTCAATTTGTTCCTTATATTGCCTCTTTGCCCGCTTAATTGCCTTGCGGAGGTTGTATTGAGCTATTTTCTTCTTCTCCAAGTTCCCAGAAGAAAAGGCTTTGTCACGGAAAGACACGGACTGATTGCATAGGGACAATGTCTTCAAAACACTTCAGTATAAAACACATCACCACGTCGGCATATTCATGAATATCAACAGTCGCCTCCCAAAACACCTCCCAATCCACAGTCTCAAAACATTCCTGGAGCTCAGCATCCGATTGGTCGGACCAACTGGGTATTGACCTCATGGTGGGCGCTATCTGCTTTAACTTATGCTTATAGGCTGGCAGCAGCAAAATCGAGGCGTGGCCTGACTTCCCGAACGATGGCCGGAGGAGGGGTTTGTAAGCATTGCGGAAGGGAGAATAGCAATGATCTAAAGTTCTACTGCCGCGAGTTTTAAAATGAATATGCTGCAGATATTTCGGCAGTACCTTGCTCAAGGAAGCTTGGTTAAAATCTCCCAGCAGTATGGAAGCTGCCTCCGGATATTTATCCTCAACATTGGCGACGGAGCTATACAGTTCCGTGTTTGCCTGTGGTGGAATATAGACTGCTATTAAAAGGACGGCTATAAACTCCCTCGGCAGCCAGAATAGTCTACACAGCAGCATTAAGTATTGCACGTCAGGTGAGCAAAATTGCTTTATGGGATGTATACTGTCCGGATTACACCACGCATTGTTGGTAAAGAAACAGACTCCACCGCCTTTCTTCTTCCCCGAGAGGTCAGCTGATCTGTCCGCTCGAAACACGGAGAAGCCATGGGGGGCAACTGCGTGATCGGCACGCTCGGTGATAGCCAGGTTTCTGTTAGGCAAATAACATTACAGTCTCTTGTCTCACGTTGAAAGGATGTTCTAGCCCAAAGTTCACTCAGCTTATTATCCAGAGACTGAACGTTTGCCAGCAGTATACTGGGGAGTGGAGGTCGGGTTACTCGCCGCCTAAGTCTCACAAGTATCCCGGCTCTGTATCCTCTTTTCCGGCGTTTGTTGCGTATTTGCCTTGGTCTCGCCGCTGAGTTGGAATATGGGTATTCATCTGTTAATGCGACCAGTGGGTCTATATGAATATACTCCGGAATGGGGCGGTTGATCTTTTAGTCTCGAATTTCTAATAAAGTGTCTCTGTCATAAGCTAGCAGGCTAACAACTTTACATACATATGTTAAACAAAAGTATAATAAAATACAGGGGTGTCGCACCCGTGGGGGATGTGGGTGTTTTAACACCCACACTTTACCCGGTGAGAGGGTTCAACACCCGCACTTTTTCTGCAGTTTTTCCGCAATTTTGCACAAACGCGCTACTACAGTCGCTCCTCCATTTCTCTGGCGCTCTGTGTGTGCGCTCGCTGCGGCTGCCTCCTCTCAAACATGACACCGGCTTTGAGTGTGAGCGGCTGATGATTGGCTGTTATGCCTTAAGTCCTGCCTCTCTTGATGTGTTAGATTTATTGGTCAGCTCGCTCTGAGCAGGCGGGAACTTATGGTTATTTACATCTCCCTTTTCCAGGTAGGCCTACTTTGAATGAGTGTTTATGCTTTGAACGAGGTTTTTAAATAAGCTCGATATGTGTCAGGGAAGATGTTATGTTTATGTTTTGTTGACATGTCGAGTGTTTTCGGTATTATATTTCGTATTTTTGGCTAAACAGCACAAGACTTTAATTAAGTAACGTTAGGCATTCTGTTTGTGCTGCGTGATTTAAAGAAAAGTGCGCTCTTTGCTCACACGATCAGCATGGTGATCTGGTGTTTTCTCCTAAATAAAAGCTCAATGGTTTATTTCTTACAAGTGAAGAAATTAGGACAAAAGTATTGTAATTTTCCTATTCTATATCGTAATACAAAATATAATGTAATGTAGGCGACTCTATATCATGACTTAAAGGATATTTGAGCCTTCTTTAGGTGCTACAAGTCAATGCTTTTTCTTTGTTCAATGTGCACAGTTCATGGGTCGAAGCCGGTTGAATCTCTTAATTTTGAGCTCTCAATGTGCACCAGATTGATGCATTTAAAGGGATACTCCACCCAAAAACGAAAATTCTGTCATCATTTACTCACCCTCCAGTTGTTGTAAACCTGTACGAGGTTCTTTCTTCTGCTGAACTCAAAGGAAGATATTTTGAAGAACGATTGGAACTTTGGCACCATTGACTTCCATAGTATTTTTTTTTTTTTACTATGGAAGTCAATGGGGCCAAACAACTGTTTGGTCCAATCGTTCTTCAAAATATCTTCCTTTGAGTTCAGCAGAAGAAAGAAACTCATACAGGATTACAACAACTGGAGGGTGAGTAAATGATGACAGAATTTTCATTTTTGGGTGGAGTATCCCTTTAACCTTAAAATGTACAAAATTTTCTTTCGGGGGGGAGCATGCCCCCGTACCGCCCTAGAGGGACAGAGGCCCACACAACATGGCAAAATTTCAATGTCATATCCATCCCCCGCCCTTTTGAAAAACTTGCTACGCCACTGATAAAATAACTGAGAAGCTGCGTGGTCGTGGAGGCGTGAGAGACACGGCAGCCATACTTTGCGCCATATTCTTTTCTAAGGCGTGCCTAAGTTCATTGTTGCATAGCAACGACAGACGCCACTATTATTATATTTATGTCAGTGCCATTGTTTTGTCTCAAGATGCACATCTGTAATGTTTTTTTCTTAGGCATGTTTATTATAGCTACTTAAAGGATTACTTCACTTTTTAAAAAACTTTTGCTGATAATTTACTCACCCCCATGTCATCCAAGATGTCCATGTCTTTCTTTCTTCAGTCGAAAAGAAATTAATGATTTTGATGAAAACATTCCAGGATTTTTCTCCATATAATGGACTTCAATAGTAGCCAAAACGGTTCAAGGTCCAAATGAGTTTCAGTGCAGCTTCAAATGACTTTAAACCATACCAGACGATGAATAAGGGTCTTATCTAGCGAAACGATGCGCCATTTCGAAAATAAATAAAACAGTTTAAGTATTATTAGCACAAATGCTCGCCTTGTTCTGTCCTGAGATCCACGTTCGTGATTCTTCTGTTCGAACTCGTTCATCAAAATGAGCAAATCTTTTTTCGAGTCATTTTATTCATTCAACGAACGAAATGACTCGAAAAAAGATTTGTTCATTTTGAACGAGTCTTTTTTCGAGTCATTTTGTTCATTCAACGAAGTATTGTATAAATTGTATCTTCATTTTATTCAACAAATTGCCTGGATTAATAGGCCTAAATAAAAAACAAATATAGTAGACAAATTAGGACACGGAGGCGCCAGCGCATATGAACCGAAAACTGACAGAAAACACTAGTTTATTAATAAACAATTCAAATGTTTAATGCATAATCCTTACTTTGGCCGGTTCTTTGTGGCAAGCTTTATGCGTGCGTTGAGATGCGGAAGTCATTATAAATGGTTTCTAGTGTCAATGTATTGCTTGTTTTTTTTGTTGACATTTCACGTTGTGACACTTCTCTTCTCTCGAACATAATGCTGCTACGCCAGAGCGTCAACAAGCTTCCCCAAACTTTTAACAAGCGTCCTCGACAGGGCGACCAGAGCTTCTTTGCCGCTCAAGTCGGCGGCGGTGTGAACGTACAGTAAGGAACATAAGGCCTATCTTTCATGATCGTAGTTCAGTGCAATAATTAAATGAAATGAAATTACATCAAACTTTATTTTCACTCAAACAGTACAGGCACACTAATATATAGCACAGCATAAAGAGATAATGCAAATTGTGCATTATGTAAACAATGGACATCTGTTGGCATGATCTAAATAAGGCTAGGCTCTACATTTGCTTTCGGATAAACAAAACGATCATGTGTGTATGACATGACACAACCGACTTTGCTGTGCAGATATTGATATGCCTCGGAGGCTTTCAGATTCTTCATTGCCATGGATTGCACGAAGTAGGAGCAAATATTGCTGTACGTTATGCTGGACCACGTCGTCATGTCCACCCCGCCATGCCGGGTGCCGCCATCTTGTAGCTGAACTTCACTTGCGTTAGCATTTCCATTGACTCCCATTCATTTTGGCGTCACTTTGACGGCAAATAACTTTACATCTGAGGCAGTTAGACTCATTGTCCATTATTTATTTCTAAAGAAACACGACAATGTATAAAGGGCTCCATTACCTTCTATGTTACATTATGGCCCCGTAGAAACAGTTTTTGTAAAAATAGGCTAACGACTGCGTCATACCACTCGACTCTCTGTCGCGTTGTACAGAAATGACCGTACAGACAGGAGGAGAAGCTCGCAGGCAATCGGGGGGACGTCCCGTCAAGGGAGAAGCCCATAGAATAGATAATGAGTCCATTAAAGCAACGGGACAAAATTCTCCTGCTCACTCACGCCAAAGAACTCTTTGCTCAAGTTCCCCGTCTCTGCAAGATTAACGTTGGCAATTTAACGCACAGCTAAAGATGTACGTCTGTCAGAGGTTGCTCACATCATCCATCCAAGGGTTTTTTTGCGAAAAAAGGTTTAGCGCATCAAAATGTTTACCGATATAGTTGATGGAAATGCCAATTATCGATATTTTTTTGCAAATGTCGACACAATACTTTCCCGTTTAACTTTAGCGCATAAATTATATGTCGATACTTTAAATGTCGCGAAAAACTAGTTTGGAAACACTTTTTGTCGAGAAAAAGGTCTTTAACGCAAATAAATGTGGTGTCAAATGATATTTTCACATTATACGCTGAGTTTCGGTTATGAGACGAGAGTCCAGTTCACGCGCGGCGCCTTCGTGATATTTTATTTAACCAAAGGTGGCCTGGCCAAGACAGGCGCAGCAGTAGCCTACAACAAACACATAGGTAGCCTACAGGCAAATAACACTTAAGACTAAAGCTAACATTTCATATAAGCATTTAAAATAATGTTTAGTGTCTACGAGCATTTAGCCTACATATTAAGGCATCTGCCTCTAAATCTTTCATTTTGGATTTAAAAGCATTTAGCGAGATTAACTCAATGAGTTTTCATTTTGCAAAGTATTCCATGCTGAAGGTGCAGAATACAGAAATGCCTTCTTTCCCGTTTCCGTACGGGCCTTGATGATCTATTTTCTACTATATTTAATATTTATTACAAAATCCATGCAATTGGTTTGATTAAACATTGATTAAAATTAAGATACAATTAATACAAAACGAAATTCACTTTAAAGAAAGGCTTTGTGCTTTCTGTTTGAGGTCTGTGAAAGTTTTAAAGTCGCTGTCAGAGACTGCGGTCATGTCCGTAACGGAGAACTGTCACGTCCGTAACTGTTTTTTTTTTTCTCATAAATGCGAACACGAAAAATAAAAATAATATTTGATGTTCTATGGAGGCCGACCATTCTTCATCCGTTTAGTATGAGGCTTTTGTTTTGCGCAGTGTAGGATTCATAATTAGCCAACTAAAAAAATATTTGACCACCTAAAAGTTGTTTTGTGTTTCCCTCATATTAAATATAAAACGTATGTGTAGACTGATATTGTTCTAATGTCCGGACTCCTTTATTAAGGGAGTTTTAATATATATACAGACGTTTCAGTATTAAATACATTTTCTGAGAATTTATATTTCAAGATTTGACTGCAGATGTCACGTCCATAACGCTGGAATTGCCCAATTTTAAAAAATTTATCCTCAACTAGATTTTTGGTGTAGTGTAATATCGAGCCTGGAAAAAAAAAAATAAAAAAAAAAACTTTCTGTAAAGTGTCTCTCCACAACTTCCTCCCAGAACGCCTTAATTATTGCGTGTCTTTCCCAGACCCTTGGACCCTTGTCGCATAAGGGTAGTTCGAGCCTATATGAGATGAGCAACTGCTTCATTCTGCCGTCGTCTTCTGATATTTCGGACACTTGCAATTATTTTTGAAATTGAAATGACAGTAAGCTGGCAAATTTCAATTAACTGCCTGAATACTCTCTCCAATTTTCTTTTATTTTTTTGGTTTGTTTGTTTGTTTGGTGTTGGGGGTGTGCTGACTGGAATACCAAAAGGTAGAATTTGCGATATATTAAAAAAAATGTATGGAAACGGCTCAAGGGCACTTTTTTTTTTTTGCGATACACCAAAACATATGCGACAAATCGCTTTCGTCATTCGTGACGTCATCACGCACACAATCTTATCGGTAAAAGGCCAATTGAATGGAAACAGTCCGGAGACGGCAAATTTCGTAATGTTTTTTTTTCGCATATTCACTTTGTCGATAACATAACAGAGCAAAAAGTGGATGGAAACGATGCAGCAGCCGCGAACACATCCAGAAAACCTGAAGATAATGTAATATTACACACCAGCAATAAAACTAACAAAAGGCGTGTTTTCATTGTGAAAGCGAATCATCCAGATGTCTTTCTGTCAAAGTTTCGTTTTTAGAAATTAACTCGGAGGGAGAACTGACGGATTGAGACGTAAATCGCAAGCCTTCAGCAAACATTTATTTCATTTGAACCTTTTATTATAGCCTTTTACATACACACTGCAGTGGCATACGCCTTATTTACAGACTACGAGGAAGAATAGGACTACGCTATTCTTGTTTTTCCAGTTTTCAGTATGTTGACATCGACTCGCTGTAACCATGACCACTTCATAAATTATTTACGTGCTTCTTACAATAAACTGGATGATAATAATAATAGGCCTATTTCACTTTATGAGCTCTTACATTTACATTAGGCTACAAATATATTTATTACATTTAGCAGATGCTTTTATAATTTTATAATGCTCATTCGACTTACAAATGAGAGCAGAATCATTCAAACCAACAGCATGGCAAGTATAGCCTATGTGCTGTAACCAGTCCCAGTTAGTCCAGCACAGAACATGTGGCAAGTTTTTTATTTTTTAATATATAATAGTAAGTAATGGGTCAGGTGTTGCCTATAAAAATGTGAATTCAGCAGTTTCTTGAAAATGGCTAGACTCAGCAGCTCGAGTTGAGCTTCTTAAATTATATTGCATATTATATATTAAAGGAGCTGTATGTAATAAATGTATTTCAATTAATCAAAAAATGGCCCTGATATGTCACTAGACATTAAGAAATCATGTTAATTTCAAATACTTATATCACTGACAACAGTTATCCGGCCAGGATATTGTCATTTAAAAAGTGAAGTTGCAGCCCTCAACTGATGTTGATGTTGTCATGTTGTGTTTTGGTCTGATGCTCCACCCTCAACCGATCTACTAATCACGAAGTCAGTAGTGTTGCGGCCTCCGGGTTGCCAGCTCTGCTCTAGTTACCACAGCTGGAGTCAGTGCTTCAAGAACCAGCACGCACAGACGTATGCAAGGCATGGGTTTCAGCTGTCACATTTCTTGTGCCAAGCCACTCTTGAACAAGAGACAGTGTCAGAAGCGTCTCGTGACAAAAAGGACTGGACTGCTGCTGAGTGGTCCAAAGTTATGTTCTTTGATTAAAGTAAATTTTGCATTTCCTTTGGAAATCAAGGTCCCAGAGTCTGGAGGAAGAGAGTAGAAGCACAGAATCCACGTTGCCTGAAGTCCAGTGTAAAGTTTCCACAGTCAGTGATGGTGTGGGGTCCAATGTCATCTGCTGGTGTTGGTCCACTGTGTTTTCTGAGGTCCAAGGTCAATGCAGCCGTCTACCAGTAAGTTTTAGAGCACTTCATGCTTCCTGCTGCTGACCAACTTTATGGAGATGCAGATTGCATTTTCCAACAGGACTTGGTACCTGCACACAGTGCCAAAGCTACCAGTACTTGGTTTAAAGGGATAGTTCGGCCAAAAATGATATTTAACCCATGCATTACTCACCCTCAAGCCGTTCGAGATGTATATGTCAATCTTGTTTCAGACGAACACATTTTCAGTTATTTTAGAAAATGTCTTAGACCCTTCAGTGGATATAATGTGAAGCTACGGGGTCCAGCTCCTTCAAGTCCCAAATGTGCATACATCCTTCACAAAAGTAATCCATCCGGCTCCAGTTTCCTAAGCTACGTCCTACCTCGTACGCCGACTTCCATCACCCGTGAACGCGCGTCGATCGTTGACGGAAGTCAGATATTTTCATCTATAAAGTTTTAAATATGTATATTTTTACGACAAAACCGCACGGATTACCCTCATAAGGCCTTCGTTTATCCCCCTGGAGCCGGATGGATTACTTTTGTGAAGGATGTATGCACATTTTGGGACTTGTAGGAGCTGGACCCCGTAGCTTCACATTATATCCACTGAAGGGTCTAAGACATTTTCTAAAATTACTGAAAATGTGTTCGTCTGAAACAAGATTGACATATGCATCTCGAACGACTTGAGGGTGAGTAATACATGGTTTAAATATAATTTTTGGCCGAACTATCCCTTTAAGGACCATGGTATTCCTGTTCTTAATTGGCCAGCAAACTCGCCTGACCTAAACCCTATAGAAAATCTATGGGGTTTTGTGAATAGGAAGATGTGATACGCCAGACCCAACAATGCAGAAGAGCTGAAGGCCACTATCAGAGCAACCTGGGCTCTCATAACACCTGAGCAGTGCCACAGACTGACCGACTCCATGCCACGCCAGTAATTCAGGCAAAAGGAGCCCCAACTAAGTATTGAGTGATGTACATGCTCTTTCTTTACTTTCTTTTTATTGCATAGATCTATGTGGTTCATGTCAGGTGAGTTTACTGGCTAGTGCTGGCGAGAGAGAGAAAAAGGATGTGGGACATTTTGTTACATGTAGACGAAATAATGGACCATGAAGTGTTGTTTGCATTCCCTGTTTGGGGGCAAAAAAGGTATGCGTAAGTGTGACAGACTGACAACAGACAGTCAGCTAATCTCTGCACTGGCCACATTTGGCCGGAAAAGTGCCTTTGTCGGATCAGGTGCTTGGAGGATGGCGAGAAGCGGCATGCAAACGAGCACGAAAATTGGAGTGCAGCCGACAGAAGTGGCGAGTCGGAAAACGCCACTTGAAGGCAGACAAGCCCTCATTACTGGCGGCCAACAAAAAGCTCAAGAAGAGAGCACAGCTATGGAAGGGCAAGGGGCAATTCACTTCCCAAAAGGCAGGCAGCCAGGCACCAATCCCAGTGTGTCAGTAAATTATTGGGTGGGTGGCGGGTGGATGAGTTGTTTTTGGCTGCAGATTTGGGTGACGGAGCTCATCCGCGCATCTCTAGTGTGCAGTATGATTGCTGTGTCCTTCCTGTCTAGGAGTGCCAGTACACTGAAGTGGTAACGACCGTGTGTCATTTATGTGAATTTGATTTCTTTTTTTTGTTGGTGTTTTTGTGTTAAATAAAATTTGATATATTATTGATTGAAAATAAAGTTTTCTATTTTTATACTCAACCCATGTCTGATAGGCTGTACCTGACTCAGCTGTAATGAACATGTGAGCCTTGCTCTAGTTTTAAGGGCATTTCCCCAGAAATAGGCCCGGGGTGGCATAGTCAGTAACTTTGTAGCAGCCCACCTTATTCTGTGGTCTGTTTATCCATGCTAACGTGTAGGTTACTAAACCTTTTAGTGCACCTCCAGTTAAAGCTGCCTCACATGCACATTATTTGCAGAGATTTACAAACACATCCTCTCTCTAGCTTTGAGCTATTCCATGGTGTTTCATCATAATTACAGTAATTATGGTATTACCATGGCTTTTTGCCATTACAAAAAGGTACAGTGATATCACATCCAAAGGTCTAAGTTACTTCTAAAATCTTGTAGGACTAAAGTATGTGGACCCAAAAGATAAATAGACTGGACACATAGGTCTAGATTAAACATTTAGATTTCACTACTCTATAGCAAAGTAACTCACCAAGAATAAAACGGGAGAGATCTTCATTGCTGTTCAACTGTGTGTTTAAAAGTTCAGATACAATACATTTGACAACCAGTGCTGCTTAAATTGTTCATCTATACAGCACCAACTTCTGTCTGACAGACCTGCAGCCTTTAACTGAAAATATTTGTTCTCTTTCAGGAAAGAACGGCATGTCTCTGGCCACTTTATCTGCCAGATCAAAGTCTTGGGTCATGTTCAGATGGACCATCTCAGCCATGACGCACTGACGCACATGCTTCAACATTAGAGGTAGGAAAGGAATATAGTGATCAACCAGATGCTGATTTATGATAGAGTGCAGAAATCCAACTGTAGGAACAAATCATGCAGGAAACAACAATTGAAAAACACTTTAATCAGGGACAAAATAAATATATTTATGGCGCTTTTCCACTGCATGGTACGGTACGGTTAGGTTCGGTACGGCATGCTTTGGTGCTTTTCCACTGCATGGTACGGTACGGTTTGGTTCGGTACGGCTCACTTGTGATGATTTTTACACTGCTTGGTACGGTACGGTACGGCTCGCTTCGGCTCGCTTAAAATGGTACCTGGTCTGTTGAGGTTCCAAGCTAACCGTACCGGTACTAAAATGTGACGTAAAAACACTGCAGATCACTGATTGGTCAGACAGAATCATCACTACCAGCATCATTGGATTTGCGACACGGGAAAATAAACCCGCTATATTTAAATAACCAGTAGACAACAGCCAACGCGGTAGCACCTGTTTTTTACTTTCTTGGAAAAAAAGAGATCAAAACTTTAAAAAAAGAAATGGCTGATTTGTGGTCAGTGGACGCAGACGTTCCTCTCGTTGGTTGCCGAGGAGCGGATCCAGCGAGAGCTGGATGGGGCAAAACGGGATGAAAAAGTGTTCCAAGAAGTAGCTCAGCTCTTAGCCGCACACGGCTATCACCGGACCTACAAACAGTTTGAAGGGGTACTAACTGCAGTGGAAAAGCAACCGAGCTAAAGCGAACTGAACCGTGCCATACCGAGTCGAGTCGTACCACGCAGTGGAAAAGCGAAGCGAGCCGAACCGAGCTGAACCGAGCCGTACCATGCAGTGGAAAAGCGCCATTAGAAAATGCCTAAATGGCCAAATAATATATTAGGAAATATAAGTAACAAACTTATTGAAAATGTAAATATATTTTAAAATGTACCATAGCTTTTGAAATATATTGGAAAAAGATTTATTTTGACTGAATACTTCAATGAACTTTCAATACATACCGTTCTTATCATTGAAAATGTTTCGAAAGATTTTATTCTCCATTTCCTTGTTGTTCATCCATAGCTCTTCCCGACATATGCCTTCTCTCCAGGAATCCAGAGCCACTTCAGCAATCACATTCCCACCTGCATTACTAAGAATAAACAATTTCTCATTAGTTAGGTAAATTTTTTGAGAAGGTAGAGCTATTTAATTACCACTCTATTTTAATTTTATATAGCTAATATGTTGCCTACAACTGCATTTGTAGAAACCCAAAAATAGCCCATAATTTGAGGGTTTTACCTAAGGAAAATGAATATTGCATTGTGGAATGAAACTCCATCTACACGAACATTGGAGTTCAGAAAAGGTTTTATGACGTCAATCAACTTCGGCTGCATCTTGTCCATTTCATCAAATATGAACATGGAGCGGGGAAAACTTGATACACTTTTAGAAATCCATTGCTTTAACTGTGCCTGAATAAACAGAACATGCAAATCCCAGTTAGAGAAATTACTTTTGATATGTGTAATACTCCCACAAAATGTGCATTATTTTTACTTTCATATTATAGGCCTAGTTTTATTAAATGTTTTCACTATGTTTAAAAATTGGGCTAAAATGCTCTCAGTTTAAAGGAATACTTTACCCAAAAATGAAAATGAGCTTACAAATTACTATACTGTACCTTTAGGCCATCCAATGAGTTTGTTTCTTCATCGGAACTGATTTGCAGAAATTTAGCATTACATCACTTTCTCACCAATGGATCCTCTGCAGTGAATGGGTTCTGTCAGAATGAAAGTTAACAGCTGATAAAAACATCACAATAACACCCACACGACTCTAGTCCGTCAGTTGTCTTATAAAGATAAAAGCTATGTGTTTATAACAAACAAATTAATCATTAAGATTTTTTTAACTTCAAACCATTGCTCCATTTCTCTATCTGTTCTAATGAAGAAACAAACTCATCTGGGATGGCCTGGGGGAGAGTAAATTCTTTTAACAAAATTTCATTTTTGGGTGATTATTCCATTACTATATAAATTGAAGGAAATAATTGCTCTGTAAATGACCCAAGTCTTTTGAGAGTCTTGTGGGCCATCTTACATCTTAAAGCTAGAGGCCAATCTAGATTGCTAGAGGCCAAAAAGTACCACCATTTATTTACTTACACTGTACAAGTCTGACTTATCTTTGTGTGGGAAATGATGCTCAGATATTATGTGTGAACATGTTTGCTGTTTTCCCCTTGTTCATAAATGTTTCTTGCAATGATTTTAGCAACATGTTTTTTTCCAACTCCTGTAGTCCCATGGAAAGAAAGAACCAGCGGTTTGTTTGATTTGCTGTCATTCATAAATGATGTTACAGCTTTTAGTACAACATCAGATGCAATGTGCTGCCCAACGAGAGAGTCTCTTAAATCTTTCTCCAAACCTGAAAGATGTGGAGAAATGTGAAGTCAAAGATTGTTTGTAGCTTGCAATGATCATCTGCGCTATAAACAAATAACGTCTTGGGTTACAACTGTAACCTTTGTTCCCTGAGAACAGGGAACGAGACACTGCGTCCTGAGACGCTACTGGGGAACGCCTTGACTTGCATCTGAAGCAACTGTCAAATCAATCATGGCATTTGTACTGGCCATTACATCATACGAGTGTGACCAGAAATTATATAAGGGGTGCCTAGAGAACATGTCATCCATCCACTTATCATCTGAAGGGACTGTGCAGGCACCCCGGAGGTGTAACATGGAGTCCACTGGAGGCAAGTTGCAGAACCCAAGTGAAGCTTATTTAATATCCAAAAACAAGATCAAACATAAAACAAAGGCATGGCGTGGCATGAAACTCAAAACAAAAACATGAACATAAACATAGATATGGCACTTACACCAGTGGTTACAGGGAAACATTACTTGACAAAGACGCATAGCAAACATGAGGGCTTAAATACACACAAGACTAGTTACTGAACACACACCTGAACAAGCCAAGGAAGCCTCTTTGAGGGCCATTCGCTTGAAATACTGATCTTTCCTGGAGCTCAGTAGAGCGGTGACTTATTTTCCTGAAGAACTCTCTAAATGAGAGGAAGCCAACTCACTCAAACAGAATGATTATCAAGGCGACCCCCTCTTTAGAGGGCCGAACGCTTACAATATCAATTATCTGGGGCTCAAATGAGCGACGGCCTCTAAAATGACTCTAGTTGAGAGGAGGCCAAGTCACTCACTACAGGTGATGTTTTTTGTTCTAATACTACGCACAACCATATAAAAACCTCACAAATGACTCATAATTAGAGGAGGCATATAATAAGGGTGTCACAATAACCGAAATCGGAGCTCCAGGCCCCAGTTCAAATTTACCCCTTTTTTTATTGATATGATATTATCTATAGGGAGCTGAGGTCGCTATAGTTTTTAATTTTTCACAGTGGTGAAGCGACGTTACGTTAGGCAAGTGCTCAGCTGCTGCGGCGTTGATCGAAAATGAAGCGGCCTAAACCCTCTGGTGCACAGGGACGAAAACAGAGAAAGAAGATAAAAAAAAGAATGCCCAGTATAGAGTTAAGTCTTCTCATCTCAGCCGTTAAGGTGTCAAACGAAATAAATTTACTTAGTATTGTGCATCACCTAATATTGGACGTTTCATTGCTGTCACTAAGCTATCACTACCTAGCTAGTTACTTTGCTAGTTTGCTACATATTACTAGCAAACGTAACTTCACTGGAAACTGGAAATCTCACCTAGGGCAACCAAAGGGCTAGAGCCGGCCCTGCTGATCCTGATCTAAGTCTTTTAAAGAAAAGGAAAACGCTTAAAGGAAAACGCTCACAGTGCATGCAAACAGCTCCCTCAAGAACTGAGCGTGCATGCTCTTCACCCAGACAATGAACGCACAAGTCATGTGTTCGAAATCTCTGACATGGGGCGGCACACTGCTTTCAAGGTCCCGTTCTTCGCGATTCCATTTAAAATTATAAAGCTCAAAGTTCAATGCCTAGCGAGATATTTTATTTAACAGAAATCTCCTTTCAAAGCATACAGCGAATGGCCGGTTTGGACTACATCCCTCTACTTCCTTTTTTAATGATGTAACTAGAAGAGTTCTTTGACTAATCTCCGCCCACAGGAATACACAAAAAAGGGGGTGTGGTCTTGTTGCGAACCCACGGAGAAGAAGCACTTCAGCTGCGCATGCATCTCCAATTTATGGTAAGAGGCGTGACCTTTCCGGGCAATGTACGATAAGCTGCTGTCGAATCACAACACAGGAACCGCTGGCACAATCAGAACTCGTTACGTATTTCTGAAGGAGGGACTTCATAGAACATGGAAGTCATCGGGACGTTTTTTGGACAGTGAAAACAGCCGTATACAGATAAGTAAATTGTGTGAAAAATACTGTTTTTTTACACACGAAACATGAACACATGTTATATTGCACACACTGTAAAAACACAATCAAAGCTTCAAAAAAACATGAAGAACGGGACCTTTAAACTCTTCTCAGACATTTTCTTTACCTGATTTAACAGATCGCTTCATCGCCCTTCGTCGCTTCAAACTAAATAGTCCCTGAAGACGAAAAAAGGATGATATGTTCTCTTGGCACCCCTTATATACTTCCTGGTTGCACTAGTATTATGTCACAGGCTGTCGCCAATACAATTGCCGTGATTTGACAGTTACTTCAGATACCAGTCACGCTAAGGCATTCCCCAGTAGCGTCTCAGGACGCAGTGCGAGTTCCCTTTCGAATGGGAACTAAGACAGAAAGCAAAACATGTTTCAAAAGAAAGTTGCATTTTTTTCTCAGTACAATGAAATCACACATAAAATAAGAAAAAAACTATAGCAAAATAAAACCGTTTTTAAAGTAACACCAAGTAAATTTTCCTCTTCGGTCGCCCTGGTTGGAAACAAAATTGTCCATTGCCGCTGTCGTAAATAATTTAGCCTACCGTCGCACGCACACTCACTGTTTATCCAGCACCGGCTTTAGAATGAACGATGTCCACAGACAAGGTAGAGTATGTTACATGATTTCATGAAAGGATGATGTATTGCGACATCAGAAACGAAGAAAAACGAAATAATGACTATTGTAGCGCTTGACGTAAAGCAGTCGAATTTTGTAGTTCTTTTTTGTGGTCGGGTTCCTACCCGAACCCCGAAGTTACATAGTGCCAGTAAAAGTAATACAGACCCCGTCAGGCTATGGCAGACGTGTCATTTAACTTATTTTAAGTCGATGTACCATCACAAGGGTCTTGGAAATATATTATGAAGGTTGAAAAACTACATAGTGTTACTTTAAGCAGACTGTAGCAGGCTGAAGAAAAGTCAAACCAGCTCATACAGGTTTCTGTCAAATTTATCTTGAAAAACCAGAGCAGCACACCAAAAGAATCTGACATGACACGTTTTTGACAATTATACCACATGACAAATTATATCTTATAATAACTTCAAAAATGTTATTAATTTATATAATAACATTTAGAATAAAAAAATAATGTAATTCAGACAGGTTTTTTTTAATGAAGAAACAATACTGGAGTCTCATTTAATTTTTATCCCTCTTCCTTTCTTTCATTTATGCTGTATTTTTTGGTAAACGCTTACTTTGAATGAAAATGTATTTGATAAACAATTTGACAAAATGTGGCACCAGGTTGAATGTAATGACATGGGAATGTGTTTATCAACATCATAACCACAGTTTAGGAATATATATATTTTAAACCTGTCATACAAAGCCTATGTAGGAAAAAAAACTTGATCAAAACCTTTTTATGAAAAACAAATTACAATGTAGTTGTGCTTGTTGGGAATAAAAGTTATTCGACACATTCAACAAAGGAAACATTTAACGCTGTTTGAACTATAGGCTATGTTGTCAAATAATACGATCTAGCCTACATTATTTTGTTTTAGCCAACTCACCTTTAGGGTCAAAAGGCAGCAGCAAACCGTCCTGTTTAAAAAATGTGTAAACCACATAAGATGCAGCAGCCGCGAGCACATCCAGAAAACCTGAAGATAATGTAATATTACACACTAGTAATAATACTAACAAAAGGCGTGTTTTCATTGTGAAAGCGAATCATCCAGATGCCTTTCAGTCTAGGTTTACGGTTTCGTTTTTAGAAAGTAACTCAGAGGGTGAACTGACGGATTAAGAGATGTAGGCCTATAGCCTAAATTGCACGCCTTCAGCAAACATTTCATTTGAACCTTTTTATAGCCTTTTACAATGGCTTACGCCTTACAAATCTAATTACAAATCTACAGACTACGAGAAAGAAAACACGCTATTCTTGTTTTTCCAGTTTTCAGTATGTTGACGTTGACTCGCTGTAACCATGACCACTACATAAATTATTTACGTGCTTCTTACAATGAACTTGGCTTTTATGAGCTCTTACATTTACATTTCAATTATTACATTTCAATTATTTAGCAGACTCTTTTATCTAAAGCAACTTACAAATGAGAAGAGCAATGAAATCATTCAAACCAACAGTAGGGCAACTACAGGTGCTGGTCATATAATTAGAATATCATCAAAAAGTTGATTTATTTCAGTAATTCCATTCAAAAAGTGAAATTTGGATATTATATTCATTCTTTACACACAGACTGATATATGTCAAGTGTTCATTCCTTTTAATTTTGATAATTTTAACTGACAACTAATGAAAACCCCAAAATCAGTATATCAGAAACCTAGAATATTGTGGAAAGGTTCGATATTGAAGACACCTGGTGCCACACTCTAATCAGATAATTAACTCAAAACACATCAAAGGCCTTAAATGGTCTCTCAGTCTAGTTCTGTAGGCTACACAATCATGGGGAAGACTGCTGACTTGACAGCTGTCCAAAAGACGACCATTGACAACTTGCACAAGGAGGGCAAGACACAAAAGGTCATTGCTAAAGAGGCTGGCTGTTCACAGAGCTCTGTGTTCAAGCACATTAATAGAGAGGCGAAGGGAAGGAAAAGATGTGGTAGAAAAAGTGTACAAGCAATAGGAAAAACCGCACCCTGGAGAGGATTGTGAAACAAAACCTATTCAAAAATGTGGGGGAGATTCACAAAGAGTGGACTGCAGCTGGAGTCAGTGCTTCAAGAACCACCACGCACAGACGTATGTGTAAGGGGGTTTACAGTTAAAGACCCAGAACCAGATATGAAGAATGAAGACCCGGAGTCAGAATTATAAAAAAATTTAAGAAAAGTTTTACTGAAGATAGTTTGCAGTTTCATCAGCAGAAGTCAGCTTCAATACTCTCACAGGAGTTCGTAGGCCGCCTCGCTTACAGTTACAAAGATCACAGCAGTTATACCATTTTCAAGGTCTAAGCTACGTCATTGCTTACAGGTTGAATGGTTCTCATTGGCTTAGAAATAGATAAACACAGTAATTTTCCACACACATACAGATAGACGGAAACATATCTCCATCGATTATGCAGCTGACACATTGGGACACTGAAGTTAGGCACGTCATGACCTTCCAGGTCGCAGATTTGGGTTTGATGAGCGCCAGCATGTCTCGAAAAACAATTCACTCAATCTCCAATAATGCCAGTGGTTCTGTAACCAAGAAGACTAACACACACACCGACACACAGCTTTTCCAAGGTTGGATTTAGCCAGGCTCAAACTATAAACATGAGAGTCATCTCAAAACATCAAGATAATGCGTTCTTTCTCTTAACTTTAGTATAACTGGAAAGTAAGGCTTTAACAAAGAAATGGTCCCTTAAACTATAGGTTTTAACACGTTGAAGATCTTTCTCAAACACAAAACAAGTCCCTATTTCATTTCTGGAAGCTGGGATAAATAAACAAGCACTTTTACTGCATTCAGATATCAAATACATACATTAAAGAATACATGAAAAGAATATTTCAGTGATTATACTGGTAACTTCTATAACAAAGTGAAATCTCAGAAGCCTAGAGAAATCATTCAACTCATTTAATATTTAGAAAGAAAAATATTGATTAATAATTTGATTATAATTACTCATCATTACATATACATTGAAGCAGCAGTGGATTTCAATCCACCCCCATCATATGCAAGACATGGGTTTCAGCTGTCGCATTCCTTGTGTCAAGCCATTCTTAAACAAGAGACAGCGTCAGAAGCGTCTCGTGACAAAAAGGACTGGACTGCTGCTGAGTGGTCCAAAGTTATGTTCTTTGATGAAAGTAAATTTTGCATTTCCTTTGGAAATTAAGATCCCAGAGTCTGGAGGAAGAGAGGAGAAGCACAGAATCCACGTTGCTTGAAGTCCAGTGTAAAGTTTCCACAGTCAGTGATGGTTTGGGGTCCAATGTCATCTGCTGGAGTTAGTCCACTGTGTTTTCTGAGGTCCAAGGTCAACACAGCCGTCTACTAGGAAGTTTTAGAGCACTTCATGCTTCCTGCTGCTATATAACAATAACTCAATAAGTCAAACCATCATCACTGCATAAGATACACTCTGAATCAAAAAGTCTTGTAAAAGTATTTATTCTTGCAAGAAGACCCAGTCACCACACAGAAGTTACGTTGTAGAGTGAGTGAGACACTGACAGGAAGAGCCGGGCAGCCTTTATACTATTCTCAAGGTCTTTACTCAGCGGGTTTCTTTTCCCCCTGTGCACGTTCAAGATAAGACATTTGCTGTTGCATATCTTTATTCATCAATAGTTAACACTTAAGACCACCAAAGGTAAATACTAGGGTAAATACTATAGGGTCCCTCCCCAGCTGTTCCCAAAGTGTCTTACTCCTACATTTCCATAGGTGTACAAACATACATATATCCTGTTCACATTATCACAATAGAAACATGTGACTCACACTACTTTGTAATACCTACTAAGAATCAATGAATATCAAAATTTCAACTACATATCCTGCTACATATATTGTTTTGTCTCTTTTTTTTCTTCTAAGGCACATTTATTATCTATGCTAAACTTAAATGTCCTAATTTAACTAAAGATTAATCATGGCTTAATATACAGTAAGTCCTGTCTGTGAAACCAGGCCTAAGTTTATTATTTAAATGGATTAAATACTTTAATTGCCTCATGGTAGTAGCACAAACTGATTTATTATCAAACTGAGTCTCGTTTGTTCATCTATATATTTCAATATAGAGAAACAGTTTCTGTCTGACTGATTTACAGGCTTTATTAGCAAAGACTCTCTCTTTTTCAGGAAAGAAGGGCATGTCTCTGGCCACTTTATCTGCCAGATTATAGTCTTCAGTCATGTTCAGATGGACCATCTCAGCCATGACGCACTGACGCACATGCTTCAGCTCCAGAGGTAGGAAAGGAATATAGTGATCAACCAGATGATGATTTATGAGACTGGAGTGATGAAATCCACCTGTAAAATGTAGAGGAACTTATTTATTTATGTAATACAAGAATGTAATAATTTATGTGCAGCTTTAAAGTAATTAAATGCAATAATTTAAGAAATATAATGCTTTTTTATTTTCCATTGACATAAAACTTATCAAAAACATTTATATAAATATACTTTTATTTAGAAAATATATATTGAAAAATATACTTTCAATACACACCGTCATCAGTGAGTATTTTTTTAGAGATTTTAGTCTCCAAATCTTTGCTGTTCATCCATAGATCTTCACGTTTTTTGCCTTCTCTCCAGAAATCCAGTGCCATGTCGACAATCACATTCCCACCTGCATTACTACAAATAAATACAGTTTCTTATTAGTTGGGTCGATGTTTTGGGAGAGTAGAGGTATTTAATTAGCAATCAGTGCTAATCAATCAAACAATTGCATTTTTTACCTGAGAAAGATGAAGATTGCATTGTGAAAAGACACACCGTCTACATGGGCATTGTAGTCCAGAAAAGGTTTTATGGTGTCAATCAGCTGAGGATGCATCTTTTCCATTTCATCAAATATGAACATGGAGCGAGGAAACGAAGATACTTCATCAAAAATCAACTTCTTTAGTTTTGCCTGAATATACGGAAAATGCAAGATTTTGCAATAAGATTAAGAATATGATTTATTATGTTTTTAGAAGTAACACTTACTGAAGGGTGAAAATGTTGTTGGTTCATAATTAACCCTCTGGGGTCTGAGCTGTTTTGGGGCTCTTTAGGTGTCTTGAAATGCCCTGACATTTGTGCTTATTTCAGCTACTTAAAACATACCATTTGCCAACATATAAATTTGCTGTATTCAGCACAAACTCTGCTACAATAATATGTGAGCAAAATGGATGTACATGTTTGCATTTTATAGAAAAAAAAATATGCGTGGTTAGTACGTTTTGGGGAAAAAAATGTCACCGCAATAAGGCCATTTAACACATATTGAATAGTTGTCCACAATACTTTTGAGTTACTATTCTTGTAGGCTAGAATTTTTACTTCAAAATGAAGTGAAAATCATTCTGCCCACTCTTTCAGAAACATCAATATAACGATTTGAATTTCTTACATCAGTTTTTGGGTCAGCAGTGCTGTATGCGTGGGAGTGTTAATGCCCATGAATATGAATGTGATTTACACCTGGGAAAAAGACACTCCCCCAATGGCTAATGGCCCATCAAGGTGCTGTGAGGCAGCCTGAACTAAGAATGATTCACTGATGAATAAAAAGTTAAAAAGACAGCATTTATTCAAAATAGAAATCTTTCCTAAGAACATAAAGACTTAAAGTCATTCATATCACTTAACCCTTAGGGGTCGAAAACCGCGTCCACGCGTTTGGGCAGATTTTTTTCACATAGCAGCAACTTAGACATAATATACTTCGTCATTTTTGGTCAGATAAATAAAATCAATACATGATTATAAACTATAGAGGGTCTTCTTTTTTTTGTGTACACTCACATTATCATCAAAACCTTGTGTTTTTGTAAAATAAATAAAATAAATAGGGTGCGCTTTCAGCTCACTCTGTCTCCGCAAAAATCTTTCTGAAACAAGTCTGGAAAATCTACTGAAACTCGGCTAATACTTATCACACAAACATGAAACACACATCTAAATAAAGCTTTATATTTCTACTTTTAAATAAAACAATCGACATTTAAAACAAATATTCTCATGCAATGTAATCTGTATGAAACTAAAGAGAAGTAGAGTTTCTCCTGTCTCACCTAATTATCTTTAATGTGTTCACACCCACTCGCAGAACGCGCTATTCATAAGATAATGTGTGAGGTGATCTATGCAAAGTAGATAAACGCCCCCAGGCAAAAGCCTTAAAAGCAGCAAGTTTAAACATTTTCATTCACTTCCCTGCGCGTTTGAAAGATGGCACGCTACACCGGCGAGGAAGCTCTTCAGCTCGTCCTGGATAGTGACGACGAGTTCACAGTTTCATCAGAAGAGGAGCGGGACTCGGATGACGAGCGTTTGCATTTTGAAGAGCGACTTGATCCAGCCGTGGATACAGATACGTAAGTCTTTTAAACTTACATTAGTTGACAAGCTATTTTATATAAACATGTACATGTATTACTGGTTGGACTATTTCCAGACTTGCCATCCAGTATTCAGAGTATTAAAATGTAAAATATATCTTAATAGGCAGGTTTTAGTTACGTTTACATTGGCTAGCATATAGGCTATATGCTGTATGATATGTAAAATTACGTTTAAATTGTCTTGCCTATATATGTAAAATCACGTTTAAATTATCTAGCCTATATGCTGTATGATGTTAAATTACGTTTAAATTGTTATGCCTATATGCTATAATATGTTAAATTACGTTTAAATTATCTTGCCTATATGCTGTATGATATGCTAAATTACATTTACATTGTCTAAGTTAGCCTATATGCTATATGCTAAATTACATTTACATTGTCTAAGTTAGCCTATATGCCATATGCTGTATGATATGCTAAATTACATTTACATTGTCTAAGTTAGCCTATATGCTATATGCTAAATTACATTTACATTGTCTAAGTTAGCCTATATGCCATATGCTGTATGATATGCTAACTTACATTTACATTGTCTAAGTTAGCCTATATGCTATATGCTGTATTATATGGTAAATTATATATTTTTTAAAAAATTAAGGACTATGTTTAAATTATATTTTTGACTATAGTGTTGCTGACTCATTTGACTATAGTGTTTATGCTGCATCATTATCATCAGCGAAGTGTGTGCTCGCAAATATCTGTTGTAAATGTGCTGAAATGTGTAAATATCCCCGGTTGATTATGTGCGCAAATGTGTTAGGTGTGCTAACTCCGGTAATGGCCCATTGACACGCATATACAGCACGCGTGTACCATTATTGACACATCAGTTATTCATATAGGCTAATGGTACTATACTTTGAAATATTTATGTAATAAATTTTCAACTTTTTTTTACAGAAATGTTGTTGCATCACTACCTTCTCCAACTCGTAAGGAGCCCAGCAACACAGGTGGAAATCAGAAAGAGTAAGTACAGTATTTACCCACTATTTTACAGATGTTAGTTCAATTTTGTTTATATACTTAGTGATACAAAATGAGCTTGTATAACTTTATTATTTATTTTCGGAGGTTGGTTGATAAGGTTACATATGTTTTCTTTGTGTTATCAGCATGCTAATGCCTATCAGTTATGCATGTGCTGGAATAGTAAAATATATGATAATAGGTTTAAACTTTTTTTTTAAAGGAATGTAGGTTGCACACTCTCACCTCCAACTGCAACTCGCACTAGGAGGACACGCAGCAACACAGGCGGAAATCAGAAAAAGTAAGTACATAATTACCCACTATTTTACCGATGTTAGTTCAATTTTGTTTATATACTTAGTGATGAAAACAATATGTATATGTGCATGTCTGGCTTTACAAAAAATGTGTTGTTGTTGTTTGATGGTATATTACTTTTTTCAACCTTCATTAATATTATTATTTTTATAGGAATGTGGTAGCATCCCTCTCACCTTCACCTGCAACTCGCACTAGGAGGGCACGCGGCAGGTGTTCAGTTTTAAGAACAATTGAAAATGATACTGAGTAAGTACACTTAGGCCCCGTTTACACGAAGGGAAAACGCAGATATTTCCCTGCGTTTTGGCCTCTCGTTTACACGAAAACCCCGTTTTTATCACAGAAAACGATTATTTCTAAAAACTCCGGCCAAAGTGGAGATTTCTGAAAACGCCGGTTATGTGTTGCCGTGTCAACTGGGAGAAACGGGGTTTTAGGTTCTCTCGTGTCGATTCTGAGGATTCTGATTGGCTTTATCCTTCTCCCTACACTGCCGCCCATCGGTTTGGCATAGTTATGATGGCGCTCGCGGCGTATTTATGCGGGTGTGTGCACGATGTTATTATTGAAAACGGAGGGGAGGAAAATATTCGTTTCTCTAAATACCCGGCTATGTGTAAACGTAGCCTTATTCCCTCTCTTTCAGATATTAGCATAATTCGGTTTACATATTCCATAAAAAAATTGTGCGTCTGTATGGCTTTATAAAAAAAATGTTTTGGGCAATATTACATTTAGTGATTTAATTTTTTTTGGGGGTGTAATAAACATGCTCACAATTGTTTGTTTGTTTTACAGCTACAAAGATGATGGTGATCATCAGACACCTGTTGCAAAGAGGGCCAGGACAAAGATTCAGGCAAGCAACGAGCAGTCCACAATGTCATGGAGAACAGAGACTGACATTGATATGGTTCAAAGAACATTTGCACAGTTGGTCGCAAGATCTGTGTGCTTTGCAAAGGACAGCTTGGTAAAAGGCAGGACACACCTTGGAAATGCCAGGCATGTAATGTTCACTTGTGTCTTCAGTTGAACAGGAACTGTTTTAAAAAATGGCACCAAGACATGTAACTGTATTCTCAAAACAATCGGATTGCTTTGATTTCACTACTTTCAGCCCGCTAGCATAGCAGGTGTGGTCTGCGAGGATAGCGATCTGCCTTTACTTTTGTTTATTTTGCTCACATTTGATTTGCTTAGAGCCTGCATCAACGGGGCATAAGCATTTACTGTGACATACCTGCCTTTACTTTTGTTTATTTATCGCTCACAATTTTATCGCTTTGTTTATAGCCGACTGATTTTTTTTTTTTTTTTCTCCCATTTGATTTGCGTAGAGCAAATTTAGAACATTTAGTTTCTCCACATAGAGGAATTACAATAAAACAGATTGAAAAACCTTTGAATCTCCTCTCATTCTTTGTTCAGGCTGCCTCACTTCATAGACGTAATATTTGACAGATGAAATGTAGCCTAATTGTGTTTACATTGTCATAATGTAAAAGTAAAAGTTCCTATTCTTGTGTGAAATTACAAATGTCTTTTTTTTTAATCCATGGTAATTAGTGATTGATAATGATAATAATACAGTTTTTTTGATTGTGTGTGCTCTGCTAACCATCATCCTTCAGAAATCATTCTGATATGATTTTTTTTTTTTTTAAATCAATGTTGGAAACAGTTGTGCTGCTTTGAATTTTTTTGAATAGTGATAGTTTTTTTTATAGAATTCTTTGAATGCATTTTTTTATACAAAAAAAACAAGTTTGGTTTTTTAATGTTTTTGTTTTTTTTAAAGGATGTGTTAAGTGATATGACTGACTTGAAGTCATATCAATGTTGTGGTGTGAAATGTTAAGGTTGTGTGCTGATTGTTTCTTTGTTCTTGTTACAGCACACACCCACATACCCACACGCCCATATACCAGCCAAGAAGACAAGACAAAAGACAATTTAATAAATACACCCTTTGAGGTGAACTTGGCTGAACTCTGTCTGTGTCCTCCTCCTTCCAACCCGATTCAACTCTCCAACCATCTGACCGTGGTTTGCCTGTTCCCTGCCTCTTTCCAAAGTGTCCCAGCCCCCCACTGAGAGTAGCTGCTAATTTGTTCAATGGTCCTTCGAGCCGGAGGAGAGAGACAATGTCAGGTAATGGGTTGGAGGCAGAGAGGCCAGACGAAGAACGTGGTCTCCAGCGACCAGATGCGATCAGCCATGAACCTGAGCCAGGTGATGCCACTGGGACCGATTCACGCCCTCGCAGAGTGAGGAGACCCCCAGACCGTTACACTGTTCCAACGAGCTCCAGCCGCACCTCCCGTGCTACTTTAGCCATTAACTTGATTTCCCCCTCTTCATCAGAGAGAGTGGACGGAGCTAATACGGACCCACCTCCAGTCCCTGCAGAGCCCTTGGCAGAGCTTCATGAGCCCCCAGGGAGTGGAGAAGGTCGAGCTGTCCTTCTTCAATCCAGTGATGCTGTGATCCCACGAGGTTTCGTAACAGTTCCTAGAGCTTCCGCCTCTGATGCTGTAGGCCTTACCAGGCCACATGTTAGCTTGCTGAAGGCTTCGCCTGGGGTCGTGCGAATCCAGCCAGATGGTCCAGCCCCAGTACACCCTGATGAACGAAAGAAGCCTTCTGCACGTAAAAGCGAATCATCCTCCACCCATACTTATGATACTGGAGGTAAATCTGGTACCTCGGTCTCTCGAATCGCTCTCAGTGACAAACAAGTAGCCACGCTGGAAGAGAGGAAGAGGCTCCTGGCCCTGGAAGAGTTGGAGGAGCAAATAAGGGAAGAGCGAGAAGTGGATACGAGGTACCAGCAGCTGGATGAACAAACACGCCAGGCCCTACGAGAAAGAGAGGGGATTACCAAGAGGCTGGAAGAGGAGAGAAGGCTGCGTAAAGCGAGACGCGAGTTGGAAGAAGCTCGGCTGGTTGCAGCTCTGATCAAGGAGGAGAGTGAGACAGAGCGGCAGGCGGGCATCTGCCCTTCCTGGAATATTCAGCAGCCGGGCGGGCCGCAACTGGGACTAGGCCCTGCCCTACATCTCAGCTCATCCCCAAATGAGGATCTCCACCCTTCTCTATCTCGTCATGTCCACACCACCCCCCTTGGCGCGACAGAGCAAAATCAGAGCCCAACGTTTACCCAATCACCTTTCCGTCAGCTTCCACAGACTGGAGCGAGGGCGGGATACCCACGACGGGATGAAGGATCGTATGTGCCTCCCGTGCCTTTGGCGTCTTCCCGCGGTGGGGAACCATTCATGGAGCCGCAGGGGCGTCTAACATCCCGTGATGAAGGGCCATTTCCTGTGACTCCAATGTATCCAAAGTCTCCCACGGGTCATGAGCCGTGTCCCGAATCTTCGTTGAGGCCCGTGACTCCTGATGGTGAGGGGACAGATCCACAGCCTCCAGTGCCCTCTCCTGGAGGGGATGATCCACCTCCAGGGCCCCGGCAGCCATCTCTAGCACCTCCCGCATGCCCAGCGGCTCCAAACAATGTCGGGCCAGGGCCATTACCATTACCTGAGAAAGGAACTGACTTGATGGAGCTGTTAGTTGCATCGGCATATGGAATTCCCAAACCAAAGTTGCCTTACTTTGACAGTGGCAGAGAAAGCGACTTCGTTCTGCTGGATATGGCTTTGGGCAATCTGGTGGGCATCCATACCCATCTTTCAGAGCATTTTAAGTTCCAAATCCTTCTTGACCATTTGAAGCTCCCAAGCGCCTATAGACTGGCTAAGTCACATATGTACTCCAGAGACCCCTATACCTCCGCCCTGGCTGCTCTGAGAACTAGATATGGACAACCTCGCCAGCTAGTCCAGAATGAGATCAGCAGCATTTTGAACACCCCACCTATCAAGATGGGCGATAATGCTGCCTTTCAAGAATTTGCTCTCGCTGTTAGTTCTCTTATTGGGCTGTTAGAGTCAGTAGAGGGGAAGAATGGCAGCGAACTAAAATGTGGCTCACATGTAGACAAGCTTATGGGTAAATTGCCCCCTTCATATCGTGATGGGTTTGTCGAGCACTGCTATGCTCAAGGCTACTTGCAGGATGGGACCACGAGAACATACACTCTTCAACATCTGTCGGCCTGGCTACGAGGGAAGGCAAGGGCCAAGAGTGTGGTGCAGCAGCTGACCTCTGTCCAGTGGGAAAGGAAAGAACCTGTTGGCAAAGAGGTGAGGCGCAGAGAGAGTCCAACGACCTTGTATCTCACCACTGCCTGTACCACGTCGAATGCCATTGCCACTACTACCTCCAACCCTGAACGGAGGCATATGGCCAGCACTACTGCAGAGGGACAGGGTAAGACGTCTCCCTTAAAAAATAAGCATAAGTTCCAGCCTTACTGCCCTTATCACAACAACCGTGATCACTACTTTGGATCATGCCCAGAGGTGATGAAGTTCACTCCAGCTCAGCTAAGGGATTGGATTGTGGAGAATAAAAGGTGCCACAAATGTACCCGCTGTCATTCGCCAGACAAATGCACACTGAAGAAACCTTGTAACCTGTGTAACCAACTGCATTTGACCATTCTCCATGACATCAGCAGTCAGAATACGACCAAAATCTTGATGGTTCAATCTCCCCATGAGGAAGCGGTCTACCTTGACCTGCCCAGTCGTTCACCGAGGGTCTTGCTTAAGGTCTTAAAAGTGACCTTACATGCTGGGGGCCATAGCCTGGAGACATTCGCTCTTCTCGACGATGCCTCTAGTCGAACAATCATCTTGGTCCACTGCTGGTCAACATCTTCACCTCCAGGGGGAGCCAGAGGTGCTTTATCTGCAGACTATATGGCAGCAGGTAGTCCCGGTGGAGGGCATGACTGTGTCCTTTTCTATATCCCCGGCAGGGCAACCGGAGATAAAATATCCCATCCAGAATGCCTTCACCTCTCTGTGCCTTAGCCTGGCTGAACACACCTGCCCTGCAGAGGCCCTTAAGAAGCAGTATCCTCACCTAAGAGAGTTGCCACTTCAGTCCTTCTCCCGAATAGCACCTCTTGTGCTTATCGGCTCAGATCACCCTGAACTGATCGTTCCGACTGAGCCTGTCCGGATAGGTCCAAAGGGTGGACCAGTGGCAGTTCATACAGCATTAGGCTGGGCCATGCAGGGACCTGTTAGTGTGACCTCTCGCCCAGATGTGCACCTCGAGTCCTGCCTCTTTATGACCTCTACAGCCAATCCGTTACCTTGTGCCACTGCGGAGCTCCTTAGGAATGTCGAGTTGTTGTGGAAGCTGGACGCTTATCCCCACCGAAGCATCAAGGATGTGACTCGCTCAAAGCATGATGAGTATGCATTGGAGCTGTTACGGACCAAGACTGTCCCTGTGACCGTTGATGGCATTCAACGATATGCCACACCCTTGCTGCGTGCCCCGAATTGCCCTTTGCTTTCGGTCTCCAAGTATTCCGTCATGCCCTTGTTGCGGGGAACGGAAAGACGACTGGACAGGGATCCTGAACTCGCCAACATACACCACAATGAGATCCAGAAGCTTCTTGATGCTGGTTATGTGATCATTGTGAAGGATGCGGGCGAGAGTCAACCTATTGAGTCGTGGTACTTACCTCATCATGTTATTAAGCAGGCTAGTGGAAAGCACAGGTTAGTCTTCAATTGTTCATTCACGTTCAGGGGCCAATGTCTGAATGAAAACTTGCTTCCGGGACCTACCTTGGGTCCATCCCTCTTGGGAGTGTTGCTCCGATTCAGACAGCATTCAGTAGCCATCAGCGGCGATATCCGTGCCATGTTCCATCAGGTCCGTCTGCTACCACAGGACCAGGCTCTCCTTCGCTTTCTTTGGAGGAATCTAGAAAGAGAGAGGGAGCCAACCACCTATGAATGGCAAGTGCTTCCCTTCGGTGCCGCTTGCAGCCCATGCTGTGCGATCTATGCGCTGCAGCATCACACCAGGCGTTGTGATGACAGTGACCAAGAGGTAGTGGATTCGGTGGAGAACTCGTTCTACGTCGATAACTGCCTCCAGAGCCTGCCTTCTTCCGTAGCAGCCAAGACCTTGCTCGAGAAACTGCGTATCCAACTTGCTAAAGGCGGATTTGAGATCAGGCAGTGGGCGAGCAACACTGTAGAGGTGGTAAAACATCTCCCTCCAGAAGCAAGGTCAACCAGCACCGAGCTGTGGCTTTCCGAGATGGGTTTGGGCCCTCAAGAGCCAGCCCTGGGTCTCCGTTGGGCTTGTATTCCAGACACCCTCGGATACAGACACAGGGCAGGACTGACTTCGGCTTCGCCCACCTTGAGGGTGGTTTACCGCATCTTAGCCAGTCAGTATGACCCGTTAGGATACATATTGCCTTACATGACGAGGGCCAAGGTGATTGTTCAGGACCTATGGAAGAC
Source organism: Chrosomus eos (assembly GCA_036326025.1). NCBI lineage: Eukaryota > Metazoa > Chordata > Actinopteri > Cypriniformes > Leuciscidae > Chrosomus > Chrosomus eos. Next base: position 50,168 of record JAZAVI010000428.1, on the reverse strand, counting down.
CAAGCAGGATTGGGATGATCCTATTCGCCCAGCTGAGCTGATGGTTCGGTGGCTTGAGTGGGAGCGTGAATTGGTGGATCTTCATCGAGTGCAGATGCCCCGGTGTTATGTGCCTGCATCAGTTGATTCCCCTGCAACAGAATGGGATCTCCACGTCTGTTGTGATGCATCTGAGAGGGTCTATGGGGCAGTAGCTTACCTCAGAGCACAGCCTGCAGATGGTGAGGTTCAGGTTTGCTTTGTCTTGGCCAAGTTGAGAGTGGCACCAAGGAGGCAGATCTCTGTGCCCCGCCTTGAGCTCTGTGCTGCCCTCCTCGGAGCCCAGCTCTCATCCACCGTGCAAACTGAACTTACCTTGCCCATACACAAGGTGGTTTACTGGAGTGACTCTACCACCGTGCTCTCCTGGCTGAAGTCAGAGTCCTGCAGGTATAAGGTCTTTGTAGGGACACGCATTGCCGAGATACAAGACCTTACTGATGTAAACAGCTGGAGGTATGTGGATAGCCAGAGCAATCCTGCGGACGACATTACAAGAGGAAAGACACTGCAAGAGCTAGCACAACGTCAAAGATGGAATGAGGGACCATCGTTCTTGTGGAAACCTGAAACTCAGTGGCCGGTCTTCCCTCCGTTGTCCATTCCACTGCCCGAGAGTGAGACGGATGAGCTCAGGAAGTCTGTTGCCTGTTACCTGACTCACGAGACATCTGCCTTTCCGCTGCCTGATGTTTCACAATACAGCAGGATAGAAGAGCTGATCGCAGCAGTATCCAAGATAGCCTCTGATGGGGCGGCTACTGCTGCTTCTCACCTTGCAGCGGAAACACTGCTAATCCAGAGAGCTCAGGCGGAGAGTTTCCCAGAAGAGCTTCAAGCTCTACTCAAAGATAGAGATTTACCGAGGAATAGCTGACTCGTCTCCCTCTCCCCTGAGCTGGACCCTGCATTGAACGTGATCCGGGTAGGCGGAAGACTATGCCGGGCGGAGTTGGAACCTGATGTCCTACATCCGATTGTCCTTGACGGTGATCATCCCCTTTCCAGACTCATTATAAAGAGCTATGATGAGCAGCTTCTGCACCCTGGACCAGAGCGAGTTCATGGTGAGATACGGCGGAAGTATTGGGTGTTGAGGGGCCGGAGTGCCATTAAGCGGTACCAGAACACCTGTCCGGAGTGCCGCAAGTGGAAAGCCAAGCCAGACATTCCAAGAATGGTGGACTTACCAACTGCCCGTCTTCGCCTGTTCAAGCCTCCCTTCTGGTCAACGGGGGTCGACTGCTTTGGACCATTCCAGGTCAAAGTGGGCCGCCGGTATGAGAAACGCTGGGGAATACTCTTCAAGTGCCTTACTACCCGATGTATACATTTGGATATACTTGAGAGTATGGATACAGATGCATTCCTTATGGCTCTCCGTCGTTTTATATCTCGAAGAGGGAAGCCATTCGAAATCTTGGCTGACCGAGGAACCAACTTCAGGGGAGGTGATGTGTTACTCCGCAAATCGTTTGAAGCTATGGAGCCCAATCTGAGACAACAACTGGCTGAGCAGCAGATCACCTTCCGCTTCAATCCTCCCCATGCACCTCATTTTGGTGGTGTATGGGAGAGGGAGATCAAATCGGTCAAAACTTCCCTCCAAGTGGTCCTTGGCAGTCAGCCTATTCTGGAAACCGTTCTCCGTACCGTACTTATAGAGGTGGAGGGTATCTTGAAGCGAAGCCTCTAGGATACATCTCAGCCGACCCTTCAGATCCTGATCCGATCACCCCCAACCTGCTCCTCATGGGCCGTCGTGACTCCTCACTTCCGCAAGCCACCTTTGCATCAACCAGCTTTGTCGGCACACGCAGGTGGCGTCACAGTCAACTTCTTGCTGACCACTTCTGGTCGAGATTCATCCGAGATTACTTACCCACCTTGAACGCCGCGAGGGAAATGGCGGAGGGATACCAGCAACATGACCGTTGGACAGCCCGTCCTGATAGTCGATCCTCAATTCCCTCGGGCTCTCTGGCCAGTGGGACAGATCACCCAAGTCATCTCAGGAGTGGACGGGAGAGTCCTGACAGTGGAGGTGAGGGTCGGTGAGAAGAGGTACATCAGACCTGTTGCGAGGCTCATCCCCTTACCAGAGTTGAAAGATGACGATGAGGAGGAGGGAGGCAGAAGCTCGTGATTCTTTCTACGGTATGGAATTTGTGACAAATTCCGGGGCGGCTGTACAAAAGCCTCACTCGCCCGCTCTATCCCCCATGATTGGCCCGAATTGCCTGCAGCTGCAACTCCCTCACGTGTTGCACAGAAGACACACCTGTCACTAATTATTAGGCAGGGGATATAACTTACCTGGTCAAGCAGTGCTCCTGTGTGCATCCAGGTGTAACCTGACCGAACTCGCATCTCCTGATCTCCTGCTAGCCCGTGATTAATCCTGTGTGCGTCTTCCAAACGTGAGTTTACTTCCCTTTCTCCACTTGCAAATGTTTGACTTGGTGGTGGTTGCGGTGGTATTACGTTCGCCACACCAACTCCTAATACTTTCAGCTGCCTTTGCTATCCATTGTGGGCCGTCAGCGTGCAATTGAGTTGGCTGCGAGTGTTTGTTTACTAAACAGCGGTATCGCGTGTACTATGCCACGGGAAGTAGCATAAACCGGAAGTAGAAAGCAATTGAAGACGTAAATGTTTATTCTGATTCCTTACATTGACTGATGTTGTAAACCCACTGCTATGGTAGCTAATTAATTATTCTCCATGCCTTGTCATGTTTGTACATGTTTGTTCTTTATCTTTAATGTGTTACTATAACACAGTTGTGTTATATAATTATATTATATATTATTATATGATATATTATGATTATTTATATTGATATTATGTTGATGGCAATATGAGCTGTAATTGTGGATGGCTTTTAGGGCCAAATTACCAAAGTTGGATTTGGTGAGTTTGATTTAAACTGTTATTGCTGGTTGTGTGCTGATTGTTTCTTTGTTCTTGTTACAGCACACACCCACATACCCACACGCCCATATACCAGCCAAGAAGACAAGACAAAAGACAATTTAATAAATACACCCTTTGAGGTGAACTTGGCTGAACTCTGTCTGTGTCCTCCTCCTTCCAACCCGATTCAACTCTCCAACCATCTGACCGTGGTTTGCCTGTTCCCTGCCTCTTTCCAAAGTGTCCCAGCCCCCCACTGAGAGTAGCTGCTAATTTGTTCATTACTGAAAGCTCATTTTTTGAGACAATAACCTCAAATTTGGAACACAACTTATTTATATTTATGGCTTTGATTTTCTAGCCGTTTTAGAGTTCAACTTGTTTTATAAAATATATATTTTAAATAAAATAATATTCAAAAATAATTTTCATAAACTTCAACTTTTTTTTGGATTTACTTGTTCATTTTTTTTACTTCAGCAATAATCTGCCATGGGTCTTCTTTAAAATGATACCAAACGTAAGTCTGTGCTTTACATTTGAAAAAATGTTAAAAAGCTTCACATTTTTTATGGCAGTTTTTTGACATGGACATATTTTGTCCTCTATGGACCTATGTGTAACTTTTTTTAAATGAGGCACACGGGTTAAAGAAAATCCAGAGCTTCCCACTTGTGATTACAACATTGTGGTGGCGTTCATGTGCGTTCCACTCGTAAATACGATCTTTACGAGATGACTTGAACGCACTACTGCGGTGGAGCCCTGCACTTCGGCCAATAACAGACAGGTCTGAAGCGCTTCAGCCAATAACTGACAGGTCTGACTTGGGTGCAAAACCAATGCGTTTTGAATCAGTATCGCTAATCGCTAACGTTTCATTATTTTAGTGAATGTAAGTGAGATAAGCTCATATTATTGGGATAAATTGATGCCAAAACCATTAAAAATCGACAGACTAAAGGTCACAAATAGATATTAAAACTTGTAAACACAAAACACAATCTACAAATAGATTAAAAAAAATCTGCAAACAAAGTCCTCATGATCCACAAATGTAAAACAAGATCTACAAATAGATACAAAGTCCTCAAACAAACTCTTTATCCACAAATAAACACATCCTGATTCACAAATAGAAATCAGTGACTTATACTTCGACATGTGACATCAAATTGAAGCAATACCCCTGATTGGCTAACTACACGTGTGGATTGTAGTCACATAACTCTGCGGAAAGATAGTGCCAAAAAGATCTGTAGATGTGTGAAGAGTCTACAGACGTGTGCACAGTAATAGGATCTGTGAATGCCCTGTGATCTGCAAACACAGATTCAACACTTGCATGCTGAGCTTTGCACAGAATGTGTAAGAATGTCTTTTTACAGTGGTTTGAAAATACAAGTTAGACTGTGTTTGTTTGCAAATTGTGAGGAGGGCATTTGTAGATTTTTTAATGGGAAAAAACAGCGAAACAGTTATGCTAAAATTCTGAAAAAAATGCAACAATCTACAAACAAATAATGACCCTCATGCACAGACAAATCACTTTTCATTCATTTAAATTCTGGTTGTCAAGTTTACTTTACCGATCTGATTCAGATCCAATGCTTGACAACGGAGGAGGCGGGATTGGTTTTCTTGGAGTAGAGGTAAATTGCTTCCTCTCATAGCTAGCACAAAATAATTAATATTTACCATAATAGCAAAACGAAAAAAGCCACAACAAAAGGAAACTCCGTAACTGTGTGAATTAAGCGAACAAGTGTGCTACTGTTACACGATTGAACTGTTGAAATGTCTTGCCTGTCCAACAGAAAAAAAGCCGTCTCTGCGTCCTTTTTGAACCTCTTCAAATCACAGAGTTCACGCCACCTTTCAAAGCCCTGCCGATGTTTATCCTTGTTTTCGCATGGGCCTGGTCGCAGTCTCTTTTTTTCCCTCTACCCACTCCAAAGTCCGAATTCTTATGGGTTTTACAACTGGTGAAGTTGTCACTGGTGATTGTCGTTTGAATCTTTCTGGATCCGCCATAAGTTTAATTATTTAAAGTGCTGTGAGAAAAGGCTAAAAATTTCCACCTCCCAACATCCTTACACGCAATATAGCCTACTAGCCGAAACACCTTCTTAATGTGTAAAGATGTGACGTAATGACGCAAAGACATGCTCGAATTTCCCGTGGAAATCCACCAGTACTACTGGAATTAAAATCATTATTACAAGCTAACCGTTTTGAATCGAGCAAAGCCAAGCAGATATTTTTGAACACTGGCTGGTTATGTTTTTTTTTTTTTTTATTATGATTTTGGGTAATTTTTAACCCAAAAAAGTTATTGACAGCAGCTTTAACCCGTACCTTACTTTATTTTTTTACTGGCACTTTTTTATTCATACTATTTTATTCCCTCATTTCTTTGAAAAGACCTTTCACTTACTGTTCTTTGCCTTTGCCCTTCTTAAAAAACATTCTAATGATTTTACATTGACTTTTCAAAACTAGTAATAAAACAATTGCTCTTGGAAACAGGGATAGCTAGTATGTTAGCTTAGCATAATGTCAAACACGACAATTTATGAGATTAATACTGTATAATGTTTTGCTCCAAAATCACAATATAGGCTACACTTCATTCGTGATTGAAATAACTTGCTTCTGTGGTCCCATGTTGCTTCTTATCACAGAGTGAGACAGAAAATATATAATTTTATAAAACATTATATATTCCGATAGAGGCTGTCGATTAGCGTTGCATTATAGATATACATCATTCTTACAAAAATACCTGAGATGGCTTGAAGAACACAGATCATCGCAATCGTGTTTATTCTTCATGTTTCATTAATCAAAACGTCTCTATCTGCATGTTATGCAGCTGTAGCAATATCTGATGCCCATATAAGGGATTTCCTAAGGGCGCCCTCTGGCTTCCAGTATGAATGAAACAAAAATTACATGAGTGTTTAACACTCCATATTGTTAAGGTCGCCTCAGATTTTGAATAAAAATAGGAAAATATACAAAAGTACTTTATAACGTACTAACTTGAGTAGTTTTTTCAGCAAACTACTTATTTACTCTTGAGTCATGTTATTTTCCATTTGGCCAGCCTACTTCTACTTTACTTAACTAAAATTGTTTCACGAGTTCACACGTACATGAAATCAAATGTAATATAAATGCGTATTTGGCTTGCTGTCCGGGGGAGGGCTGCGAGCTCGGAATTTTGCCCGAACCCAGAGTACTCCCCCCTATACTGGGGTAGACCCAGCCGAGTGTGAGGTGATGGAGACTTGTCGTGAGACAGGAGGTGAGGAAAAGCTTTATTTATACCGGCTTCCTCTTGAGTTGATTGGCTGATTACCTGAACATGCTCCTCCCGAACTTTGTTACATAAAACTTAATTTCACGAGTTCACACGTACATGAAATCAAATGTAATACAAAAAATGCGTATTTGGCTTGCTGTCCGGGGGAGGGCTCCGAGCTTGGAATTTTGCCCGAACCAAGAGTACACCCCCAAAAAGGCCAGGTAAGCGTGGGACAGCGAGCGTAGAAATAAATCCCCCCAAAAAAGTGAAGGGCATGAGAAGGTATTAACTAAAGAACGAGCTTGACCGTTCGAACGTGAGGGCTCTCGCGACGTCCGGCGGGAACTTGGATGCTCACACCATCGGATGGATAAGCCCCTCCAGCAGTTGAACTGACAGCTCGAAGACGCCAGATTTATACGAGCGTGATTTTGAAACGAGTTAAGCCGTTCAAGCAACGAGAGGAGTTCGTGTTTGGAACAATTTGGGCAGTCTGTAAGATTGGCGGCAATTAAAATGATTCGATATATTTTTTCCTTTGGCAGTGAAGCCTGGAAATGAACTGAGTCCAGATTGATGCCCAGAAATTCTATGGATGTGGTTGGCCCTGTTGTTTTTTCCTTTCCAAGACTTTTTGCACCATGACGAGGTGAGCCGCAGGGATGGCGTCGTGAGGTGAAATGATTAAGAAATCATCGAGCAGATGTAGAAGGTGAGGAATTGCATAATTGTTGGAAAGGATCAAACATATGGCTTCTGCTAGAGTGTCACAGATTTTGGGGCTGCTTTTGCAACCGAATGTTAAGCGAACCACAAAATAAAATTTCCCCCGTCAGTTCACGCCGAATAAATGCCACAAATCTGGGTGGATTGGCATCACTTTAAAAGCGGAAATGATATCTACTTTCGCCAACCATGCACCGCGACCCGTTATTTTGATCATGGTTATGGCTTGTTCGATGTCGTGGTATTTAATGGAATACTCTTCGAGGGGGATAAGACTGTTAATGCTTATATATGGAGAGTTATGAGGAGCTGAGAGGTCAATTATCAAACGCTTTTTTCCTGAAAATTTCCTTGTAGCCACGCCTATGGGGCTAATGCGAAATTTGTCGAACGGGGGGCCTCGAACGGACCGATCATGAAACCTGATTCTATTTCTTTTTTAATTAGATCGTCTACTACTTCAGGCTCTGCTAGGGAGGACTGAAGGTTATTGCAGATGATGTTTTGCGTAGGCTGGCATTCTATGCCGGGTTTAAAACCTTGGCTGAGACCGGACAGCATATAGTTTGTAAAGTTGACGTCTGGGTGATGGATAAATTCCTCAGCCAGACGGGAAATATTCACTGGAGTCGAGAGATAATTTCCAATTTTTTATTCGACTATTCCATTGCTTCCTTGTGGGCCTGAGACGAGAGTTCAAGAGATTTCCACGACGCATGCGCGAGAACTGACGTTCTTCTTCTACTTCTATGTACAGCGCACGTCTTCCTCTGCTTGTATTGACGCGCGCTGTGTAGTAGAAGAAGAACCTCCGTTCTCGCGCATGCGTCGTGGAAATCTCTTGAACTCTCGTCTCAGGCCCACAAGGAAGCAATGGAATAGTCGAATAAAGTCGTTATTTTTGTTTTTTCCGCACGAAAAGTATTCTCGTCGCTTGATAAACTTATAGTGGAGCTACTGTAGGACATGGAATATTTAAACATTTTCTTCAATGACTTTCTGGGCCGTCAAGTTTCAATTTCTTAGGAAGCCTATGGAGGAGTGACCCAGCTCTCAGATTTAATCAAAAATATCTTAATTTGTGTTCCGAAGATGAACGAAGGTCTACGGGGTTGGTACAGCATGAGGGTGAGTAATTAATGACTTAATTTTCATTTTTGGGTGAACTAACCCTTTAAATGATGAGAGCACAACACCAGGTTCGGGCTATACTGTTGTGGTATCGTTGCAAATATGAACTCTAACGACTGATTCTTCACATGCTCGTCCCTGGGCAATGAAAACAAAGTGGCTGAACTATCTTTGATTATTTTCGACATGATGCTATTCAGCTGAAGTATTTGAATATGTAGACTTCAAGTTTACACTTCCGTCTGCGCGCGGCAGTAACTGGGCGCGGCCAATATGCGAATGTTTGTATCTAAGTCACTACAAACCAGCTAATGACTCGTTTAAAAAACAATTCATTTCATAGACTCAGAGTCGACTCTCACTTTTGAAAGACAATAATTTTATATACGGTGCACTTTCAGATATAAATCTTTGCAGGATGTTTTCATTCCCTAAGAGCTATATTCCACACTATATGAACAGTCATTTTCCAAAATCCGTGATAGGGGCTCTTTAAACAACAACCGACAGCCAACAACTGAAACACAGGGTTTTAAATACACAGACAAACAAGCTAAACAAGATAACAAGGGGGCGTGGAAATAAGAGACACCTGTGGAGACTAATAAACATAGACGAGGAACACCTGTGGACACTAAGCAACAACATAACAAAAGACACATGGCAGGATCACATGACAAATGATGTTTTATAAACAAGGTTCGGGAGGAGCACGTTCAAATAAATCATTCCAATCAACTCGTCACCAAACTATTACATGTCTACCCTATCAGCACGAGAGGAAGCATATATAAATATCCACTGCCAACTCACCTAACATTCCTTGATAGTTTCAGCATTTGGTCCCGCCCTTTTGCCACAATGTCAGAGATCGAACCCTTCCCTTCCGATGACGACTCCTTCATCAGCCAGGCTCCATCTCAGCTCCCTATCACCGCTACGAGCTCCCATGCTCAACAGGATACCGCTCCCGAACCTCCAGCTTCACGGCGCGGCCGCCGGCCTAGCCGAGCCGCTTCTCGTACCCCGAGGCGCCGTGGCTTGCCTTCACCTCCACCATCAAGACCTCCACCGTTTCCAGCTTCCTCCTACACCTCAGCACAACACTCGATTCCTGCGATCGAGAAATGGACAGTGCTGGGGTTGAGACAAGCACTAATCAGCGCTGACGTTCATTTTTCGAGGAGAATGAATAAAGCACAAACTATACAACCTGTACGTTTCTCTCCAGGCAGCATCTCCTTCTCCAAAATCCACTCCACCTTCAAAATCAGCAAAAAAGGCAAATCTTAACAAAACTCCAAACTCACGTTCCCAGAAAACACCTTCTCCCGACGTCGCAGGGCCCAGTTTTCCGCCAGCGCCAGGCCGCAGCAGGCCTTCAGCTAGCCTGGGCCGCGCCCCAGATTCCGCCGCCGCCAGGCCCCACTCTTCTCTCTGCTCCGATGAGCTACAGACTGCGGCTTTGTCCAGTACCGCACCTCACGCCACATTGCCAGTTTCAAGTGAAACGGGCCGCTCTTTCAACGTGAGTATGCCAACGGTACAGGCCCAACCACCCCATCATCCTCTTGTAAATTTTTCCAACCCTTTTTCCTGTCCATGGCCTGCAGCTCCACCGCCAGACTCTAGCGCGAGGCTGCCTCAGCTAGAGCCGCAGGCCCAGACACACTTCCTACCTCCCCAGTTCCCTTCTTTCCCCACTTTTCCAGTTCCCCCCCAAGCTTTAGGGGTCGACCCAAGTGTGAGGTTGCCTCCACAAACGGCTTCGGCCCCGGGCTTTTTTCCTCCTAACACTTTTCCCCCAAATCACTCTCCTTTCACTCTGTTTTCTGCAACGCCGATGCCTATCCCACCGAATGCTACAGCTATGGAACCGCCCCCTGTCGCCAGCAACATCAGAGCACAGATACTCACAGGTGCAGATATTGATTTATCTTCCCTTCTATCTATCCTCCCTTCTTCGGTTTCAAATCGGCAAATCGACTGCGGCGATTTTGCAGTAACTTTAAAAAACCCAGTTCATAATTCATCCCGCATTCTGTCATTTTCTGAATTCGCAATTGCTTTCAGCCGGTATAGCGAAATAATTTGTGCCGCACTTCCCCACAGAAGACGAGAACTGAACGACTATCTCGCGATAATCGCAGAGCTCGCGTTGTCGTATGGAGGAACCCATTTCTACACTTACCATAAATTGTTCTCAGCAAAATGCGCTGTCCGTGTAGCTCAGTGGAACCAGTGCCCTTACTGGGGAGCCCTTGACACAGAGCTACACAACAGAGTGTTCTTAGGCTGCCGCAACATATCCTGCGCAGTTTGCAGATCTGTCTCTCATCCCACCACGGCGTGTCCTTTGATTAACCCCGAAAATCCTCCCCGCCCAGATTCATCAGCTGGAAAATCAACCAGTTATGTCCCGCGACCAGCAAACATTAATCCCAACGACTCAGCTACGGATTCCCAAAGAAGAAAAATCTCATTCCCATCCAACAACCAAGCCTGCAATAATTTCAATGCGGGGCGTTGCCTAAGGCAACGCTGCCGTTTTCTACACATTTGCAGCTACTGTGGCGGCGCGCACTCGCGCACCATATGCCCTGTTAAAAGGTCTGTAAATAAAGATTGATAAAAAAAAAAAAAAAAAAAAAAAAAAACACAGACAGGATTATTCTGGTCACATCCACCCTTCTAGAAAATCCATATTGCTCTAAACGAGAGCTACTATCTGTGCTCGGTCATTTAAACTTGCGCTGCGCATTATCCCACAAGGTCGCCCTTTCATCTCACATCTCCTCTTCCTTGCATCATCAGTTCACGAGCTAGAGGACCAAATCTCCCTAACTACTTCATGTAGCAACGAGCTCAGTTTATGGATAACTTTCCTTAAACAATGGAACGGCCTGTCTTTTTCTATAATAATCTGATTTCTCTCCCTGTGGATATCCAACTGTTCACAGATGCAACTCCTTCCGTTGGTTTCGGAGGTTTCTACCAAGGCCGTTGGTTCGTTTGCATCAACAAAGGCCGCTCAAATTCCCCCGCTTTAATGCCTCTCCTAAGACGCCTCATTTGGATCGCAGCTTGCGACCAGTTCATCTTAACTGCAAAACATGTTCCTGGGTCAAAAAATCAAATAGCTGACTCTCTCTCTCGTTTTGCTTTCCAGAAATTCAGGCTGTTGGCACCAAAGGCGGACCCATGCCCAACCCCAGTACCTCACTATTCAGAGCTGATATTCCCATAAACCATCCATTGAAACCACTCCTAGATGCCTCTCTTAACTCCATTCTGCAAGCCGTTTCACCAGCACCCTCCAATCCTACTTAACCACATGGAAGTGTTTTAAGTCTTTCCACTTCACATTCAACCAGCCTTTTCCCAGTTTTTCTCTGCTCATCATCACTTCATTTATATCCTATCTGGACAGCACCAAGAACCTCAAAGCCCGCTCCATCAAGGGCTATCTAAGCGGAATCCAATTCTTCCACAAACTCCTTTTTGGTTCACCCTCCGCAGACATAGCAAATTCCCAGACATCAATGCTTATCAAAGGCATCCAAAAAACCCAACCAACCCGTCCAGATGCCAGACAACCAATAACCTTGGACATACTCACCAAATGCATCTCCACCCTCCGCCGAGGCTACCACTCCACCAACACCGCCCGCACACTGGATGCCATGTTCATATTGGCTTTCTTCGGTTTCCTCAGATGCTCAGAACTCACCATCACCTCCAACTTCGACCCTAAAGTCCATCCCACAATCTCAGATCTTTCAGTATTAGACAACTAAACCATCTCTTACTTCATCAAACAAAGCAAGACAGACCAAATGAAAAAAGGCCACTTCATATACATCTTCAATCTCCAATCACCAATCCAACCATACCAAACTCTCTTCGCGTACTCACAATTCAGAAACTCTCAGACCAAGTCCCCTTTCGACCCACTCTTCACCGACGATTTCAATCGCCCCGTTACACGTTTCTGGTTCCAAAAACATCTCAAATCCATCTTACTCCAATCAAACATCCCAGCAAATAATTTTTCCAGCCATTCATTCCGCATAGGTGCAGCAACCACAGCTGCCCAAAAAGGCCTTTCCCAGCAGAAAATCCAAGAGCTCGGCCGCTGGTCGTCGGAGGCCTTTAAGAGTTACATCCGTTCAAACCACCTCCATACCAAAGAAGCCCAACGAACCCTACTCAGCTAACTTCCTCTCAACCCACCATAGGATCCCAGGAAAGCAAGCCAAAGGCAAGTCCATCTATCGTTGCAGCAGCGCCCTCTACTCCGCTCCCGCAGGAACTCCATTAACTCGACCAAAGTCTGGTCCACTGCCGCAGCAGTGTCATCTACCCCGCTCCCGCAGGAGCTCCATTACTCCATCCAACTTGCTTCACTGCCTCAGCAGTGTCATCTACTCCGCTCCCGCAGGAGCCCCATCATTTCAAGCAAGTCTGGTCCACTGCCGCAGCAGCGTCGTGCACTCCGCTCCCGCAGGAGCTCCATTACTCCATCCAACTTGCTCCACTGCCTCAGCAGTGTCATCTACTCCGCTCCCGCAGGAGCCCCATCATTTCAAGCAAGTCTGGTCCACTGCCGCAGCAGTGTCGTGCACTCCGCTCCCGCAGGAGCTCTGTTACTCCATCCAGCTTGCTCCACTGCCGCAGCAGTGCCATCTACTCCGCTCCCGCAGGAGCTCCATTAACCTAAAGCAAGTCCGGTCCACTGCCGCAGCAGTGTCGTGCACTCCGCTCCCGCAGGAGCTCTGTTACTCCATCCAGCTTGCTCCACTGCCGCAGCAGTGCCATCTACTCCGCTCACGCAGGAGCTCCACCAACCTAAGCAATTCTGGTCCACCGCCGCAGCAGTGTAGTGCACTCTGCTCCCGCAGGAGCTCTGTTACTCCATCCAGCTTGCTCCACTGCCGCAGCAGTGCCATCTACTCCGCTCCCGCAGGAGCTCCATTAACCTAAAGCAAGTCTGGTCCACTGCCGCAGCAGTGTCGTGCACTCCGCTCCAGCAGGAGCTCTGTTACTCCATCCAGCTTGCTCCACTGCCGCAGCAGTGCCATCTACTCCGCTCCCGCAGGAGCTCCATTAACCTAAAGCAAGTCTGGTCCACTGCCGCAGCAGTATCGTGCACTCCGCTCCCGCAGGAGCTCCGTTACTCCATCCAACTTGCTCCACTGCCGCAGCAGTGTCATCTACTCCGCTCCCGCAGGAGCTCCACCAACCTAAGCAAGTCTGGTCCACTGCCGCAGCAGTGTCATCTACTCCGCTCCCGCAGGAGCTCTGTTACTCCATCCAGATTGCTCCACTGCCGCAGCAGTGCCATCTACTCCGCTCCCGCAGGAGCTCCGTTACTCCTTCCAAACTTGCTCCAATGCCGCAGCAGCGTCATCTACTCCGCTCCCGCAGGAGCTCCGTTACTCCTTCCAAACTTGCTCCACTGCCGCAGCAGTGTCATCTACTCCGCTCCCGCAGGAGCTCCATTAATCTAAGCAAGTCTGGCCCACTGCCGCAGCAGTGTCGTGCACTCCTCTCCCGCAGGAGCTCCGTTACTCCTTACAAACTTGCTCCACTGCTGCAGCAGTGTCATCTACTCCGCTCCCGCAGGAGTTCTGTTTACCAAAGAAGCCGCAGCGGTGTCTTCTCCTTCTTTTCCATCCACCTTATTTCCATCGTATCAGCCATACCATCCTCCTCCGCCCCTGCACCATTTACAACCCTGCACCCAAGAGGCACACCCATCTAACTTCAAGTCAACCAACTCCCGTCTTACGTTAAAGAAACCTCCCAGCAACCACCCATTCCCGCAGCTGATATCTTAAGCTTTACATTTCACAAGTTTTTGGGGGGTCATCAGCATCATTCTGGCGGCTGTCCTGCATTTTATTTCACAGTTTTTGGGGGAGTACTCTGGGTTCGGGCCGCATACCGAGCCCGGAGCCCTCTCCTCGGACAGCACGCCAAATATGCATTTATTCTATCTGACTTATTTGTAAGTGTGAACTCGTGAAATGATGTTTTATAAACAAGGTTCGGGAGGAGCACGTTCAAATAAATCATTCCAATCAACTCGTCACCAAACTATTACATGTCTACCCTATCAGCACGAGAGGAAGCATATATAAATATCCACTGCCAACTCACCTAACATTCCTTGACAGTTTCAGCATCCCTCCACCACCCCGACTCCTCACTCCTGGCTCATTCTTCCACAGTCAGGAACGGGGGGAGTACTCTGGGTTCGGACCGCATACCGAGCCCGGAGCCCTCTCCTCGGACAGCACGCCAAATATGCATTTATTCTATCTGACTTATTTGTAAGTGTGAACTCGTGAAACGGGGAATCACGTGATATACAACACACAACAAAAACCCACACGCAATACCATATATTTAGAACAAACTCCCTGAAAACGTACTCGGTTACTAACGTAACCTCGGTTACGAGAGAATCTCTAGAGAGGGAACGAGTACTGCGTAATATCTTACGCTATGGGGAAAACCTCTTTTCCACGAGATATTGAAGCCAAAAATTATCTTTAATTTTTAATCAATGTAAAACGCTTTGCGACAGCAAGCAGACATAGGCGAGGCAGCTCGCGCGCATATTTGCTGCCCTGCGGCAAAAGCAGCAGCATATCGAGAGCGGGTCTGCGTGACGTCATGACTAATGGGGGCACTTCGCGCCCACTTCGTCACGTCCCACCAGAAAGGGCGTGGTCTCGCCCTATAAAGCAGGTCGATATAGGCTGATACAAACTGGTTTTCATCGCCGGAGCGAACCAGAGCGTATTTTAAGCACGGCAAGATACGCAGTACTCGTTCCCTCTCTAGAGAGAACCGAGGTTACGTTAGTAACCGAGTACGTTCTCTTACGAGAGTATCTCTCATACTGCGTAATATCTTACGCTATGGGGAACACAGTGTAACACGCCGTGCGTACAGGGATCCAACACCAAAGTCCCAAGGGCAGAAGCCCGGGGCGCATATAGTGCATAATCACCATAGACTCACAGAGAGTGAAGGAAGAGGGGATAGAAGCGTCATTCCTTATAAAGTAGCATCCAGACGAGCTAATCATATAATTATTATACCACGCAGCCAGGGTGAAAGCTTTCAGCCTAAACTGGGTGGCCATATGTATGTCAACACTCGTGGAGCTGCTGTATCAGTCAGTGAGCGATACATAGGCCAAACTCAGCATCTGGGCCACACAGCGGGGCAGATAGCACTGAATTCTAGACTGCCAAAAGCTTAGCTTGTAAGGCGGGCACCTCCAGGTTATAGTATTTTATAAATGTAGACGGCGAGGCCCAGCCCGTGGCCGTACAGATATCTTGCAGGGTGACCCCGCCAGACCATGCCCACGAAGAGGCCACGCCTCTCGTGGAGTGCGCTCTGACACCCAAGGGGCACTGCAGGCCCTTAGAGGTGTAAGCCAGCGCTATGGCATTGACTATCCATCTGGATAGGCTCTGTTTTGATGCGGCAAGTCCCTTAGAACGTCCGCCAAAGAAAACGAAAAGCTGCTCAGTCTGTCTAAAACCAGATGAGCGGGACACATAAGCTCTTAGTGCCCTGACAGGGCAAAGGAGACTCGCGTCCTTCTCCTCATTGAGAACCGGAAGGGCAGACAGGGAAATCACCTGGGCCCTAAACGGTGTATTGAGGGATTTCGGCACGTACCCGTGCTTAGGTTTGAGTATGACCTTTGAGTCATTAGGCCCAAACTCCATACACGAGGCGCTTACCGAAAGCGCTTGTAAGTCCCCTACGCGCTTCACTGAAGCGAGAGCCATGAGAAACACCGTTTTGAAAGACGGGTGTTTCATGTCCGACAAATGGATCGGCTCGAGTGGGGCACCTTTCATGGCTTCCAAAACCGTGGAAAGGTCCCATATCGGGACTGAAGGGGGCCTGGGAGGGTTTAGCCTCCGAGCTCCCCTGAGGAAACGCACGACTAAGTCGTTCTTTCCCAGTGACTGGTCAGACACCGGTTTTGCAAACGTTGCTATGGCCGCCACATATACTTTGAGCGTGGATGGGGTTCTGCCCTTATCCAGCAGCTCTTGAAGGAAGAGGGAAAGCACTTAAGTAACCCTGCAGTCTACGGGTGAAAAGCCCTGGGCTTGACACCAAGCAGAGAATACAGACCATTTCGAGAAGTAGAGCCGTCTAGTAGAAAGAGCTCTAGCCTGCGTGTTAAAACTCCCTCCGGGAGGTTAGCGGGTACCCATTGATGGCCCATGCATGCAGGGACCACACATCCAGGGAGGATGCCAAATCGAGCCCTCTGCCTGAGAGAGGAGGTCTCTCCTCAGTGGCACAGGCCATGGGGCAGTGCTGGTCAGCTGCATCAGGACTGGGAACCAAGTCTGGTTTGTCCAGAGCGGAGCCACAAGCAGCACTGGTCATCCGTTCTTCCTGATTCGTTCCAACACTTGAGGCACGAGCGAGACAGGGGAAAAAGCATATAGGGGACAGCGGGGCCAGACGTGGGCCAGCGCGTCTTTGCTTTTCGAGAAAAACTTCGGACAATGAGCGTTTTCGTGGGACGTGAACAGGTCCACCTGCGCTCTGCTGAACGTTTCCCACAGCAGTTGGACCGTCTGCGGGTGCAGCGACCATTCCCCTGCTGGGACATTGTTTCTGGACAGTCTGTCTGGTCCCACATTCAGGTGACCAGGCACATGCGCTGCTTTCAGCGAGAGCAGGTTGTGCTGAGCCCAGACCAGGCGGCGTTCCGTCAGCCCGTGAAGGTTTCTGGACCTGATGCCGCCCTGGTGATTTATGTATGCCACCACTGACATGTTGTCCGACCGGACCAAGACGTGGTGGCCTTATCTGGGGACAGAAGCGCCGTTTCCAAGCAGTTTATGTGAAGGAGCTTTTCCCGTTCTGACCACAGGCCAGCGAACGGTCTGCCCTCGAGCAGCGCTCCCCATCCCGAGGTGGAGGCGTCCGTAGACACAACCTTCACACTCGAGGCAGTCCCCAGACTCACACCTGACTGATACCAGTCGGTTTAGGGATGCGCGGTATACCTGTTACGGGACAGAGACTCAGGGCAATGATGTAAGATAACAATACTGGTTTATTGAGAGAACGTGTGTCAGATAATGGATAGCAGGGAGAATACTGAAGAGATCTCTAAAGAGATGGTCCTTACTGCAGTAGATGGAGTTTGTGGAGAGATATCACTGAAGATGGAGATGATAATAGAGATCACGAAGTGCAGAGATGAAATGCTGGAACTGAAGGAAGGACGACAACAGGAAACTGGAACCAGGAGGAAGACGACAATGGAATTGGATACAGCAATGAAGATACTTTTAGAGAATATTCAGGAATCAGGTTGGTAGCATTAGCAACAGTCCTTTGCTCAAAACGAGACCAGACAATGAACTGGAGAATTCAATGTGCTTATATGAGGGTGTTGATGAAGAACTAATGATGTGCAGGTGCTGGGTGATTAGAATTCAGGTGACAGCGATCTCAGTGGCTGAGTGATGGTAGAGCCTGGTTGGTTCCTGACAGTACCCCGACGTCGCGGTGGTCGTCCTCTGCTTCGAGGTGCTGGGCGATCTGGGTGAGCCTCATGGAACGTGGTAAGTAGAGTAGGGTCTAGAATGTCCTCCCTGGGGGTCCATGAGCGTTCTTCAGGTCCATAGCCCTCCCAGTCTACCAAGTACTCGAGCCGTCCACTGCGGCGTCGGGAGTCCAGGATTTCTCGTACGGTGTAGACAGTTCCATCTTCGACCACCAACGGAAGGGGGGGTTCCTCTGTCGGGACAGGCTCTGTGGAGTGAACAGAAACAGGTGGGTGATAGGGTTTAAGGAACTGAAGGAAGGACGACAACAGGAAACTGGAACCAGGAGGAAGACGACAATGGAATTGGATACAGCAATGAAGATACTTTTAGAGAATATTCAGGAATCAGGTTGGTAGCATTAGCAACAGTCCTTTGCTCAAAACGAGACCAGACAATGAACTGGAGAATTCAATGTGCTTATATGAGGGTGTTGATGAAGAACTAATGATGTGCAGGTGCTGGGTGATTAGAATTCAGGTGACAGCGATCTCAGTGGCTGAGTGATGGTAGAGCCTGGTTGGTTCCTGACAGTACCTCGACGTCGCGGTGGTCGTCCTCTGCTTCGAGGTGCTGGGCGATCTGGGTGAGCCTCATGGAACGTGGTAAGTAGAGTAGGGTCTAGAATGTCCTCCCTGGGGGTCCATGAGCGTTCTTCAGGTCCATAGCCCTCCCAGTCTACCAAGTACTCGAGCCGTCCACTGCGGCGTCGGGAGTCCAGGATTTCTCGTACGGTGTAGACAGTTCCATCTTCGACCACCAACGGAAGGGGGGGTTCCTCTGTCGGGACAGGCTCTGTGGAGTGAACAGAAACAGGTGGGTGATAGGGTTTAAGGAGTGACACGTGAAAAGAGGAGTGAATTTTGTAGTGAGAAGGTAATCTTAGCTGGTAGGTAACCGGGTTAATTTGTCGCAGGATGGTGAAGGGGCCAACGAATCTGGGGCTTAGCTTCTTACAGGGCAGACGCAGCTTGATGTCCCGAGTTGAAAGCCAAACCTTTTGTCCTGGTTGGAAGGTAGGAGGTTCAGCTCTTTGTGTGTCAGCTTGGATCTTATGTCTGCGCATTGCACTTTGGAGATGATGGTGTGCTTCGTCCCAGACCCTCTCACTCTCTCGGAACCAATAGTCAACTGAAGGGACATTGGAAGGTTCCCCAGACCAAGGGAACAGGGGAGGCTGGTAACCGAGTACACACTGGAAGGGAGTAAGTCCAGTGGCAGGTTGTCGGAGAGAGTTTTGCGCGTACTCGGCCCAGCCTAGGAATTGGTTCCAAGAGTTCTGGTGGCCGTGGCAGAAGGTTCGTAGGAAGCGTCCAATCTCCTGGATTTTTCTCTCCGTCTGTCCATTCGTTTGTGGATGATAACCTGATGATAGACTGACGGTCACACCTAGGAGTTTGAAGAAGGCTTTCCAGACTTGGGAAATGAATTGTGGGCCTCGGTCAGATACTATGTCTTCAGGGATCCCATAGTGTCGGAATACATGATTGAAGAGGAGTTCGGCGGTTGTCATTGCATTAGGTAAGTTCTTTAGTGGTATCAGACGGCTTGACTTGGAGAATCTGTCTATGATGACCAGAATGCAGGTATTACCATCGGAGGGAGGTAAGTCAGTGGCGAAGTCTACTCCTAGGTGTGACCAGGGGCGTTGAGGAATGGGTAATGGGAGAAGTTTGCCGGATGGTAAATGACGTGGGGTTTTGGACATGGCACAGTCAGGACATCCCTGGACGAACCTTTTTACCTCCCTTGCCATGTTGGGCCACCAGAAGCGATCTTGTAGCAGTGAGAGGGTTCGGTTGGCCCCTGGGTGGCCAGTGCCCAGTGAGGTATGTGCCGAATGCAGAAGGTTGGTGCGTTGTGACCGGGGAACATAAATGTGACCTGGTGGGCACCCCGGCGGAGTAGGTTCGGAGACCCTGGAGGAGGCGAGTTGCTGATCGATAGACCATTTGATGGGACTTAGAAGGATTTGTTGGGGTAAAATGGGTTCTGGATCTTCAGTCGTTTCTTCAGGAGTTGTGGAGACGGGATAGAGCATCAGCTTTGACATTTTTAGATCCGGGGACGATAGGATATGGTGAAGTGGAAACGGGTGAAAAACAGTGCCCATCTAGCTTGTCTGGGGTTGAGACGTTTCGCATCACGAAGGTATTGAAGATTTTTATGGTCTGTGAAAACCGTGAACTTCTCCTTAGCACCCTCCAACCAGTGCCTCCATTCCTCCAAGGCGAGTTTGATGGCTAAAAGTTCTCGGTTGCCGATGTCATAGTTTCTCTCCGCCGGAGTGAATTTCTTCGAGAAGAAGACACATGGATGGAGTCGGGCCGGTTTCCCTGAAGCTGAGACAGCACTGCTCCTACTCCAGTGGTGGAGGCGTCAACTTCGACGACGAAGGGCTTATTAGGATCAGGATGGATGAGGAGCGGTGCTTTGGTGAAGGAATCCTTTAGGCTTTGGAAGGCTTGGAGTGCAGTGGGATTCCAGGACAGGGACTTGGGCTTTTTCTGGAGAAGGTTTGTGAGTGGTGAAGTAATGGAGCTGTAGTTCTTGATGAAACGACGGTAGAAGTTTGAGAAACCAAGGAAGCGTTGGAGTTCTTTGATGGTGTTGGGAACGGGCCAGTTCTGAACAGCTTTTACCTTCTCCTCGTCCATCTGGATGCCGTGTTCACTGATGTAATAGCCAAGGAATTGCACGGTGGATTTATGGAAGGTACATTTTTCAGCTTTGAGGAAGAGGTGATGTTCCCTGAGGCGTTGCAGGACCTCCGCAACGTGGTGGCGATGTTCGGCCAGGCTCCGGGAATAAATCAGGATATCATCTATGTAGACTATGACAGTACGATGGAGAAAGTCCCGGAGCACCTCGTGCATAAAATCTTGGAAAACGGAGGGGGCGTTGACCAGGCCATACGGCATAACCAAGTATTCGTAGTGGCCGGTGGGAGTTACGAAGGCCGTCTTCCACTCGTCCCCCTCACGTATCCGGACGAGGTTGTACGCGCTGCGGAGGTCCAACTTGGTAAATACGGCTGCACCACGAAGTTGTTCCAGGGCCGCTGGGACGAGGGGAAGTGGATATCTGAATTTAACTGTGATATTATTTAGAGCTCGATAATTAATACAGGGCCTCAAGCCTCCGTCCTTCTTAGCCACAAAGAAAAAACTTGAAGCAGCAGGGGATGTTGAAGAGCGGATATAGCCCTGTTGGAGTGCTTCCTCAATGTACTCCTCCATGGCCTTCTGTTCAGGGAGTGACAAGGGGTAGATTTTACCGTGGGGCACTGGCGAATCCGGAAGGAGGTTGATGGCACAGTCCCATGGTCGGTGTGGTGGCAACGATGATGCTTTTTTGGGGCAGAAGACATCACTGAAGGAAGTGTAGCAGGTTGGTATGTCCACTGACTGTTTCTCCACCGGGCTTTCTATGGAAGTAGAGTGGAGTGGGAGTGAACGAATAGGTCGTGGTAGGTTTGGAAAACAGCCAGGGAAACATCTATCACCCCACTTCAAGACTTCCCCTGAAGTCCAAGAGAGATGGGGATCGTGTTGTACCAACCACGGGCGTCCGAGAATAATACCAGCGGTGGAGTTCTCCAGAACCAGTAGGGAGATGGATTCGATGTGGAGTTGTCCTACTTGCAGCTGGATAGGTCCTACGGAACTGCGTACGTTGTTCTTGTTGATGGGTTTGCCAACTATTGAGTTGACTTGGTATTGGGTCTTGTTGCGTCTCTTTTGAAGGTTGAGCTGGCGGCAGAGGGATTCGGCGATGAAATTCCCAGCTGACCCAGAGTCGAGGAGGGCGGATACTGTGATGGAGAGATTATTGGCAGAAATGAGAACTTCAGTTGTAAGTGGTTTCATGTCATATATGGAAGATTGGAAGGCACTCACCAAAGGTCGAGGTGGGCGGATTGTGCAGTGGGAGATGTGATGTCCACTAGCGTCACAGTATAAACACAGACCCTGGGTCAATCTCCTCTGCCGCTCTGTCCGGGAAAGACGGGTGTTATCCAGCTGCATAGGAACTGGTTCTGGAGGGCTGGTAAATTCTGGTTGGCGTGGCAGAGGTGGTAGGTGTTGGCCCTGTAGAACTTCTAAACAAGGCTGCATACGACGATCGGTTTGAGTTGCCAGGCGGATGAATCTCTCTAGACCCATGGTGTCGTCATATGCAGCGAGATGCAGCCGCAAACGAGGATTCAACCCCTGTCGGTAAGTAGTGAGGAGGGATCGCTCATTCCACCCGCTGGCTGATGCGAGGGTACGGAATTGAAGGGTGTAATCTAGAAGGGTCATTGTACCTTGTGTGAGATGGTAGAGTTGTTCACCGACAGCGGTATCTCCTTCAGGAAGACCGAATACATCCTTAAAATGAGTGACAAAGTTGGTAAGGGATCGTGTTACTGTAGTGTCTTGATACCAGATTGTCTTTGCCCATTGGAGTGCTCGTCCTCTCAGCAGGGAAATGATGAAACCAATTTTTGCTCGTTCGGTGGGAAATCTAGGCGACTGCATCTCTAGGGCCAGCGAACATTGCAGTAGAAAACCGTCGCACTCCTCCGCTTCGCCAGAGAAGGGCGCCGGATTGACCACGGGACTAGCAGCGACAGGCGGAGAAGAAGAAGCAGTGGCGGTGGATGCGGAAGTAGCTGAGGAGAGTGCTTGCTTGAGGACATCCACGAGCTCCTGAATGGGATCCGGTGAGCTCATTCTGTCAGTCGGTCTGGTCTTCTGTTACGGGACAGAGACTCAGGACAATGATGTAAGATAACAATACTGGTTTATTGAGAGAACGTGTGTCAGATAATGGATAGCAGGGAGAATACTGAAGAGATCTCTGAAGAGATGGTCCTTACTGCAGTAGATGGAGTTTGTGGAGAGATATCACTGAAGATGGAGATGATAATAGAGATCACGAAGTGCAGAGATGAAATGCTGGAACTGAAGGAAGGACGACAACAGGAAACTGGAACCAGGAGGAAGACGACAATGGAATTGGATACAGCAATGAAGATACTTTTAGAGAATATTCAGGAATCAGGTTGGTAGCATTAGCAACAGTCCTTTGCTCAAAACGAGACCAGACAATGAACTGGAGAATTCAATGTGCTTATATGAGGGTGTTGATGAAGAACTAATGATGTGCAGGTGCTGGGTGATTAGAATTCAGGTGACAGCGATCTCAGTGGCTGAGTGATGGTAGAGCCTGGTTGGTTCCTGACAATACCGGTACTGCAAAAATACCGGTATATATTAAATTTCAAACGGTACAATATCATAATTTGGTTCATTTCGGTATTTGATGCGCTGCTGTTTCAAAGTTTACCGCTAGGCGGCAGTGCGCTTACTAAACTAATGGTGTGTTCACACCGAACGCGAATAGAGCGTCAAATACGCGTCTATCGCGTCTAGTTAGACGCTTGAACATTTTGAACCCATTCGCGCGTCCGTGTCACTCGCGAATAAAAAAAAACAACAACACAATTTCTTTCTGGCATACGTTTCCGTCATGTCTGAAATAAAAGATATTGCTGCTCTGTACTTGTTGTGGAAGTCCCAAATACGGAGGAAAGCCAAACGCCGACGTGTCTGTGTTCACAGCACCATCCAGAGGCGAACTCAACTCGATGAATTTAACATTCTTCTTCAGGAACTGCGCCTGGATGAAAGCCGCTTCCAGCGCTATTTGAGAATGACGGGTGCCCAGTTTGATAACCTGCTAGGGTCGCTCAGTTTCAACGGCTCTGGGGTCACTGACAGGATTTCTCGGATGCTCTTCGTTGATTGGCTGGCGCAACAAAGCGTCATGCGAATCTTCCGCTCGAGTTCAAATTTTTCAACTTGCGCGGAAGACGTTCGCGGCAAACCGCATCGCCCAATTCGCGTCATTCGCAACGCCCGTCGCGAATGATGCGTCTATTCGCGTCTTTGCATTGACTTTGTATGTAATCTACTCGCGCAAACGATTAAATTCGCGTTCATGTGTGAACACACCATAACGCGGGTCATGCGAAAGCGGCAAACGGTGACAACAGAGGAACACGATGGATCAAACGAAGCTCATTCGAATTTCTACACGCCCGAAATTAATCAATAGAGAGAGCAGTATGAGTGAAATAAGGCATTACTTTGCCTACAAAAGTCATGAGAAAAGTAAAGAAACAGATCTCAATGCACCACTGCAAACGGGGAGGCAACGCATCAAATCTGCCGAAGCACTTGTCAGTTGCTGATCTTGACTTGTTCAGAGATCGACAGGTTAGTCCATCATTTAACCCTCTGGGGTTGTTCGTTTCACAGTCACACTTGGGGTGTTCGGGTCCAAATGGACCCAAAGGGCAGGATTCATATTTAAAAAAAAAAAAATCATAAATTTTTTTTTTTACTTGTTTTTTATAAAAAAAATTATTTTCTTTTTTGGTGTTTTGAGATATTTTATGATTTATAATTAATATTTATGCAATAATTATGACCCATTTTTTCCCATTGAATATAATAGAAATTTTTTATTTTTATTATTTTTTTTATTTTTTTTTATCAAAGCTGTATTACATTTTAGAGTGAAGCCTAGGCCTCATGAAAGCAATTTAAAAAAAAATATAGATGCCATCTGGTGGACACACTGAGCATTTTTATCACGCAATAGCACATTTTTACCACTAGTGGATTTACAGCTCTCTGTAGAAACCTATGGTACAAACACTCTAGTGATTTTTTCACATATTGTTTAATTTTTTTCAGGTTGTTGATTTAAATGTATAATAACAGATTGTCAAAGACTATTTTTGTCATTTTTTAAAATTTTTAAAAAATGTTTTTTTTTGTTGGTATTTTTAAATGGTAATTTGAAGTGGCAGTTTTACTTATAATACAGTCAAACCTGAACATTGCATTATAAAGAGAACAAATGGAAAGAATTTTGTCACCCATTGTTTTAAGAGATTCACCCCTTCACTGTTGTGTGCTTTTTTTCTGCATCCTGGCTGTTTTGTAGATTGTAAGGACCAAAAAACTCAGTTTTTTCACATTTTTGCCAATTTCCCATTCATTTCCTATGGGGGTCCATTTGGACCCGAACACCCCAAGTGTGACTATTTTTTTTTACAACCACTTAAACTGTTCACATCCTGTCCCCAATTTTTTTGGGTGTTCATATACCAAATACCAACAAAGTCACCAAATTTCGGACCATTCCGAAGAAGCTGTGATTTTTAACATTTTTTTATTTGATTGCTTCGGGTCCATTTGGGCCGAACAACCCCAGAGGGTTAACTGATTTAATTTAGACTTTTATTGAACACTGAATAGCGCACATACGGAGCTTATCAATTATATGATACGGTAAACATTCAAATCTGCTTGCATGACACGCTAGAACAGTTAAGTTTAGGTCTCATAATTTTTGCACTTTCAAACAAGCATATATTAATTGAATTTGAATGAATAAAGAATAAAAATTTGAATAATATTAATTTTAGTATTAGTGATAGTAAAATGAATGGTATATTAGTAGAGAGAGAGAGAGAGAGAGAGAGAGAGAGAGAGAGAGAGAGAGAGAGAGAGAGAGAGAGAGAGGAGAGAGAGAGAGAGAGAGAGAGAGAGAGACGTGATATGAATATTACTATTACAATTAAGCTACATTTGTCAACATTCATTAGGTAACCTGACCTAACAGTATTATAGCATTTATTAATCTATATCAATCAGTAATTAAATTGCCTAAAAAATTAAATATACTAATACATGTTTAGCATGTTAACATTACTTTATGCAATGCATTAAACTAATATGAACCCAAACAGTAACCAAACCAAGATCAATAAATGGAATAAATGTTGATAATTCTCTGTTGATGCATGACAGCTAATGGTTTACATGTCATTTCATTATTCTATTATTATTATTATTAGCCTATATGTGAATCTATTATTATAGATATGAACCTTTATTAAAATTTAATTGTATAATTCCAGTTTTTTTTCTTTTTTCAAAATCTAAATTTAACCTATCGTATGTTACCTGACTTATTTTTTAAAATTTGTTTTACATTTTGATACCTGGAGAGATACATACCTGACATATGGAGAGTTTCAAGCAGTGTTTTTTAAGTGTCACTTAAATTTAGACTTTTTTTTTTTTACCTGTGGTATCGATTTAGTATCGATACCGGGGTATTAGTTTCTGGTATCGTACCGAAGCCAAAATTGTGGTATCGAGCCATCCCTAAGTCGGTTACTTTCCAAGGTTCAGGAGCTGAAACACACTTTAGATCGACCCTGAGGCGAAACAGACCCGCTGTCCATGCCCGGGGCGGAACTTGCGTTTTCAGCCACATCTGCAGTGGGCGCATGCGAAGCAGGCCCAGCTGGAGCACAGAGGCTGCTGAGGCCATTAGGCCCAGCATTTTTTGAAACCTTTTGAGCGGGACTATAGAGCCGTGGCGGAAGGATTTCGTGACGCGCTGAATATCTAGTCCGCGCTCCGTTGACAGGCATGCTGTCATGGATAGCGAGCCCAGCACTGTTCCCAGAAAATAAATTTTCTGACTGGGAGACAGCGAGCTTTTCACCCAATTGACTGTAAGGCCCAGATTCTCGAGGTGCTTGAGTAATGTGGCCCTGTGTTCTATGAGCTCTGAGTGTGATCGAGCTAGAATCAGCCAATCGTCCAAGTAGTTCAAAACTCGCATGCCCCGAAGTCTCAGGGGTGCGAGAGCCGCGTCCATGCACTTCGTGAATGTACGGGGTGCTAGGGACAGGCCGAACGGCATGACTGTGTATTGATATGCCTGGCCCTCGAAGGCGAATCGCAAGAATCGTCTGTGATGGGACGCTATTTGTATTTGGAAATAGACGTCTTTCAGATCTATTGACATAAACCAGTCCCCTTGGCGCACTTGCGCAAGGATTTTCCCGGTCGTAAGCATTCTGAACTGGCGCTACACAAGTGCTCTGTTCAGCTGTCGCAGATCTAAAATGGGTCTGAGACCCCATCTTTTTTCGGTACCAGAAAATATTTGCTGTATAGGCCCCCTTCGCTCTGAGCCTGAGATAAAGGTTCTATAGCCCCTTTGCTCAGTAGTTTCGCTATCTCGGCTCGAAGTAGATGAGATACTTCATTTTTCACCGTAGTTTCGACATGCGCCGTATAACGGCGGGGACGTTGAGCGAATTGTAGCGAATAGCCTCTCTTCATAGTGTTCAGCACCCATTCTGATACCCCGGGGAGCTTTGACCACGCATCTGCGTGAATAGCTAGAGGTAGAATGAAATCTGGGCTCTGGCCGTGGCAAGACGGCGGCTCGAGAGCCCCGGTGCGCTGAGAACTCAACGGCGTGTTTACAGGGGGGCGGGGGGTGCGCTGATCACAGCGGGCAGCCTGGCCGCGCTCAGCTTCTCTATGACAGGTTGTGCAGAGAAAGCGAGTGGGGCGAATCCCGTGGGATTCGGCGTGTCTGTGAGAGGATGTGGGCGCGGGATAGCGGGCACATTTACTGCACTGAGAACACTGTCGGCTAGCGCTGACTGAATGTGTGTTAGTTTCGTTTTTACAGAAACCAAGGGACACGCATCGTGTAGTGTAAGCGGGCACTGTGACATGGGCACGTTCACTACATTTTCTGCACAATCGACCTGAGTCGTTTTTATTTGTGCTAGACCTGCACCGTGGCGGGCTGTGTTTGGGTGTGGGAATGGGCACTGGGACGTGGGCATTCTTACAACACTCATAACACCATCGGCTGTGGCCGGAACACCAGAAAATGCACTCTTTATTGGATTTATCTGGGTAGCCGTAAAAACGGCCTTTGTGCGCAGGCAAGCGGGCTGTGACACCGGCTGGCTCACTGCGAAATACACTGGAACAGTCACATTGCTTGGAACTGAACGAGCGAGAAGTTTTGGTGAAAATCCGGCCGCAGCAGGATTTGAACACTGTCACTTTTCTAGAGAGGCTAGGAAGGCTTTGAGACCTTGGGCTTGATCTCAATCTTTGGCCGGGGCCCGCGCTGAGGGGGGGCGGCGTCCAGCAGAGCGAGAGCGCGGTCTTTGGTCTCGGGCCTGGCGGCGCTGTGAAGCGGCGGGCGGTGCAGGCTGCGGCTGAGAGCTTCGGGCAGACGGCTGCTTCGGGCGGCCTGTAGCGGCGCTCGAGCGCTTCGGCAGGAAGTGCTTCATAGCCTTCTGTCCATCTGTGAGCGACTCGAGCGATGCCGGCAAAGCGGGCGGGCGAACCGGCAAGCTTTGGCGGGCTGGAGAGAGCTCGGGTGCGCGCTGAGTGCAGTGCTTCTTGCGGCGCGGCACCACAGCGGGCAGAAGTGCAGGCTCTGAGAATAAAGCCAGGTGAGTCCTCAGAGTCACCATAGGCATCAGCTCGCAATGAGGGCATCCGCCGTCAGTGAGCGCAATAGCCGCATGATGTTCACCCAGGCAGGACACGCAGATGACATGGCGGTCCTCGTCGCTGAGTTGGGCTCGGCACGAGCCACAGGAAGGCATCCTGAAAAAGACGCAGCTCTTTTAGAGTTTTTGGAGAAGTGTGAGTTGCGACGGCGAACAAACACTCTCAGCAGAGTTAAAGGATATAGACGCCGGAAAGCGTAGCAGGCGAGGGAAGGCCAGCGACTTCAGACTCAAGGGCTTTCTCATTCACGGTTCATTGCTGGTGGAATGATCTCCCCACCGTCATCCGGAATGCAGAATCCCTGACAGCATTCAAAAGAACTGAAAACTCATCTCTTCAGGGATCACTTAACATAACAAAAAAACAACAACAAAAAAAAAAAAATACCTTTCCCTTTCCTTTAAATCCTCGCTTGCCTGGCTTATACTACTCCGAGCTATGTGTGAACTTTGTATTTTGAGCACTTCTTGCGTTGTTTTTGCCTTTTCACGATGACTCGCTTGGTTTTGTCTTCAGTTGTAAGTCGCTTTGGATAAAAGCGTCTGCTAAATGACTAAATGTAAATGTAAATGTAAGGGCTCATCCCGCTGAAGGCTTGCGTCGACGACGCGGCTTCTCACTCTGGATCCAGCGATGCATGAGCTCCGCTGAAGAGATGAATATCAGTTTGTATCAGAATATCGACCTGCTTTATAGGGCGAGACCACACCCTTTGGTGGGACGTGACGAAGTAGGCGCTATGGGCGCTATGGGTTTTCCCCATAGCGTAAGATATTACGCAGTACGAGAGATACTCTCGTAAGAGACCTGTAAGTCCGCAACCACTCTTAGTTCTTTTAAATTGAGGTTGAAGACCTATCTTTTTAATATTTCTTATCCTTAATTCATTATTCCTTGTATGGTATTGTAACTTTTATTTTTGTTTTTAATCTGTTTTAAATCAATGTTGTTTTTATATTTTATGTTTTTTAAAGCACCTTGGATTGCTCTCTTGCTGAAATGTGCTATATAAATAAAATTGCCTTGGCTTGCCTTGCCTTGTGGCCTTGCTCACCAAATTGACCTGCACAGATATCTATTGACCAAACACTTGCAACAGGCTACCTATTCACTAACTAACTATGGATTATGTAAAATGAAATATGTATTTTTTACTTACACTGTTGTGTGAAGCTTCACTTTGTGGGAAATGATGCCGAGATATAAATGTGTGAACATGCTTGCACTGGTACCCTTTTTTGTAAATGTTTCTTGCAATGATTTTAGCGACATGGCTTTTTCCAGTTCCTGCAGTCCCATGGAAAGAGAGGACCAGTGGTTTGTTTGGGTTTCTGTCAGCCATAAATGACGATACAGCTTTTAATACAACATCAGATGCAATGTGCTGCCCAAAGAGAGATTTCTTTAAATCTGCCTCCAAACCTGAAAGATGTAAAGATATGTGGTCAAAAATATTGTTTGTAGTTTGCAAAGACAATTTATACAAAAAATGTATACTATAACTTATAATTTATAGGCCAACTATAATAATAACAAGCACAAAACATTTGAACAAGGTTGCATTTTACAAACAGTACTACACCTAAAACCACACGTGCAATAATGTTGCATATTTCTCACAAAAAAAACCTAGTAAATGACAGTAATGCTATTTTAACATTTAGAATAAAAAAAATGCAGAATTTCAGAAAGTGAATTCTTATGAAGGTTTACCAATATTTTTATTGTTTAGCAATAAAAAATTAGCCTACATTTAAACCCGACATTATACAAAGTAGGCTATGTAGGAAAATAGCCTAACTTTACCAGAACGCAACGTTTTTGTGCTTTTGGGGATTGGAAGTTTTCACATTCAATTATTACACATTAAACAAATGAAACATTTACCGCTGTTTAAACCATATATCGTCGAAAAAATTACGATAAACATTATTTTGCAGATTTACTCACCTATAGGGTCAAAAGGCAGCAAAACGTCCCGTTCAAAAAATGTGTAAACGACATAAGATGCAGCAGCCGCGAAAACGTCCAGAAAACCTGAAGATAATGTAATATTACACACCAGCAATAAAACTAACAAAAGAGGCGCTTTCATTGTGAAAGCGAATCACCTGGACCAGATGTCTTTCAGTCTAGGTTTACGGTTTCGTTTTTAGAAAGTAACTCGGAGGGAGAACTGACGGATTAAGAGACGTAAATTGCAGGCCTTCAGCAAACATTTATTTAATTTGAACCTTTTTATAGCATTTTACACGCTGCAATGGCATAGCCTACGCCTTACAAAAAGTTACAGACTACGAGGAAGAAAACGCGCTATTCTTGTTTTTCCAGTTTTTGACGTAACTCGCTATAACCATGACCACTACATAAATTATTTACGTGCTTCTGACAATGAACTGGGTGATAAAATAAAAATAATAGGAATATTTCACTTTATGAGCTCTTACATTTCAATTATTTAGCAGACTCTTTTATCTAAAGCGACTTACAAATGAGAAGAGCAATGAAATCATTCAAACCAACAGTACTATAGGGCAACTAACTAGGCTATATCAACTAACTATTGTTAAGATGTATAAGTATTATGCTCTCATTTACATTTGTTTTACCTTTGTTTTCAGTTTTGGTATTCACACTGTCACTGTACAATCACACTGCAAAGTGCGTCATGTGACCTAATCAGTGACAGAATGCTTTTTAAAGTGTGCCAGTCAGAGAGATGGTTGTTTCGTCTGTGTAGGCTACTCTGTTAACACTATATATATATATATATATATATATATATATATATATATATATATATATATATATATATATATATATATATATATATATATATATATATATATATATATATATATATATGTGTGTGTGTGTGTGTGTGTGTGTGTGTGTGTGTGTGTGTGTGTGTGTGTGTGTGTGTGTGTATGTATGTATATGTATGTATGTATGTATGTATGTATATGTATGTATATGTATGTGTATTTATGTATGTATGTATGTATGTATGTATGTATATATGTATGTACAGTATGTATGTATGCACGTAATTTATACTCCAGCGCACATACATTGACGTTAGCTAAGTTTACACTTCCGCGAGTATCCCAGTCGACTACAGCTTCAGCTGTCCAGAGCTCCAGCACCTTCTGAACATGAAGCCATTCCTTTCGGTATTTCATCCCAAAGCCCATGATTCTAAATGCGAGGTAAGGAAATGTTGGTATGTGATAGAATCGCATTATCTAAACTGACATCTGTTTTTTTTTTTATTCTTAACCAGGTGAAATGGAGTGGGACATATCAGGATGGGGCTGGTTTAACACTAGGGGAGGAGGTGGAACAGTGCAATGCCTTCCTCTCTAGGATTGCAGTAACCACAAAGCAAATGTCAAAAGCAGGTAAGATGACCACATACTGCACTAGTTACATCCTTGCATAATAAGTAGGAGGAATATGGTAACATTTTTTCTGTGTTTGCAGGACGCACAGACATGCTGACTCTCAGGTAATGACATCAGTAGAATACATTTTAGTAGATGTTCATTATTGCATGTTAGCAATGTATGAAGCTGTGCATTGAACATTTGGTTCTTGTTTCTTACTACTGTTTGTTATATTTGTTACAGCACCTTAAAACATCAACCTGCGCCCTTGACGCACTTCCCACATCTTTTTTCAAAAGTGTGTTAAACTGTTTAGAAGTAGATCTCCTAGAAGTGGTAAATGCCTCACTTTTCTCTGGGAGTTTTCCAAACTCCCTGAAAACTGCAGTTGTCAAGCCCCTCCTGAAAAAGAGCAATCTAAGACCATATTAAGCAATTATAGACCGATCTCAAATCTTCCTTTCATAGGCAAGATCATTGAAAAAGTTGTCTTCAATCAGCTGAACAAATTCTTAAGCTTGAATGGTTACTTTGACAATTTTCAATCTGGTTTCCGATCGCATCACAGCACAGAGACAGCGCTCATAAAGATAATAAACGATATTCGCTTAAATACTGATACAGGCAAATTATCAGTGCTGGTACTACTCGACCTCAGTGCTGCATTTGACACTGTCGATCACAACATACTTATTGACAGGCTGGAAAACTGGGTGGGGCTTTCTGGGATAGTCCTAAAATGGTTCAGGTCTTACTTAGAAGGGAGAGGTTATTATGTGAGTATAGGAGACCATAAGTCTGAGTGGACATCCATGATATGCGGAGTCCCCCAGGGCTCAATTCTTGCGCCACTCCTATTCAACCTGTATATGCTCCTAATGAGCCAAATAATGAGAAAGAACCGAATCTCTTACCACAGCTATGCAGACGACACACAGCTCTACTTAGCCCTATCGCCTAACGACTACAGCCCCATTGACTCCCTGTGCCAATGCATTGATGAAGTAAACAGCTGGATGTGCCAAAACTTTCTTCAGTTAAACAAAGACAAAACTGAAGTTATTGCGTTTGGAAACAAAGATGAAGTTCTCAAGGTGAATGAATACCTTCACTCTAGGGGTCTAACAACTAAAAATCAAGTCAGGAATCTTGGTGTGTCTCTAGACTCTAGAGTCAGACCTTAGTTTCAGTAGTCATGTCAAAGCAATTACTAAATCAGCATACTATCATCTGAAAAATATTGCAAGAATTAGATGCTTTGTTTCCAGTCAAGACTTAGAGAAACTTGTGCATGCTTTCATCACCAGCAGGGTGGATTATTGTAATGGACTCCTCACTGGCCTTCCTAAAAAGACCATAAGACAGTTGCAGCTCATACAGAACGCTGCTGCCAGGATTCTGAGCAGAACCAGAAAATATGAACATATCACACCAGTCCTCAGGTCTTTACACTGGCTCCCAGTTACATTTAGGATTGATTTTAAAGTATTATTACTGGTATATAAATCATTCAATGGGCTAGGACCTCAATATATTGCAGATATGCTCACTTAATATAAACCCAACAGATCACTCAGATCATTAGGATCACATCAGTTAGAAATACCAAGGGTTCACTCTAAGCAAGGAGAGTCCGCTATTAGCTACTATGCCAGCCGCAGCTGGAACCAGTTTCCAGAAGAGATCAGATGTGCTCCTACAGTAGTCACATTCAAATCCAGACTCAAAACACATCTGTTCAGCAATGCATTTACCGAATGAGCACTGTGCCACTGTTCGTCCGACTGTTTTTACTGTACTTTATTTTATTTTTTATTCTAAACTGTTTTAATTATTCTTATTTGTTTTGATTATTTTATTTTCTCCTATGTAAAGCACTTTGAATTACCATTGTGTATGAAATGTGCTATATAAATAAACTTGCCTTGCCTTGCCTTGCCTTGCCTTATTGTAGACCACAAAAGCTATTCAAAGCCTGTTTCAAAACCTAGAGTCATGCACACATAAATTAATCTTTCAGCATCTGAAACACTTATGTGTCATAATTGAATATTTCTAAGATGGAGAATCCTGTTGTACATGTGCTGGAAATGTGGATTTTCCTCATCCCATTAATGACAACTTAATCCCTCAGTTTATCAGAAACTTCAGTCAATTTTGAGATACATGGCTTTCAATGTACAGGAACTGTATGGAGCATTGTTTAAATAGAGCTGCCAGACAATTGTAGTAAACGTACAATATTTTTCTGTGAGATGCAATGTTGAATAAAAATTTGTAAAATGAAAATACACCAATTAAGTCCAAGTACCTCAAATTAAAGTAAACTGAGTAAATTTACTCAGTTACATTACTGAGGCTTAACCAGGGTTAATGCTACTTTAACAAACATAAATACATTTAAATGAACTCTCTACTTTTAACCCAACAGTGATTTTGAAAAAAAAAAAAATTCTCTTGTGTTCTAATGACATTTTTTGCACTTATGATATTTTACAGTGGCAAAACCTGGGATGACTCATGGGAGCCTGCCAGTGAATTCCTACATGTTATGCCTAATTCCCCACATCCCAACCAGCTTTCAGCATGACAGCCTAGTCACCTGGACTCATCAAAGACCCTTCATTTCTTTTTCTTTTATTGCTTTTGTTCGTTAAAGTTTTTTTTTTTTTGCACAATACCCAGTCTCTTTTTGTGTTTATTTTCTTAATGGTGTTTAAAAAAAACAAAAAACTTTTGCATTTTCATGAACTGCACAACAGCCAGGAAGTGTACAATGGAGAGATAATAAGGGAGAAAATTAGTACTGTTTGTCATAATGACATTCCCAAAGGCATTATTTTTACATATTTTTGTTTTAGGTAAGTCTACTTGGAACTATTTGTTTGGTATGACAGCCATGAATAAATGCCACAGAATACTCCTTAAGATATTAAAATGTCACATAAATGTTGTAGTCCTGTTTGAAATGTTCAATTACAATATTAGATAGTAATTCCTTTAACATTTAAGCTTCGTGCTGCGCTGGGAAGCAGGCTTAGATAACACTTAACTCTTCCTATAACTCTTGTGCATAGTATAACACACAAGCAAAGAAATAAAAGTCTTCACAACACTTGATGTAAGCTTGTTATTTTCCCGTCATTTTCGTCTTAAACTCACAACTCCCCGAACTCTCTCTCTCCATCCGCAAAAAACTCTCTCCTCCCTCCTCTCTCCAATCAGAGCTTCAACTCTCTTCACAGAGGCGGGAATAAGTCCAAAAATAACCAATCACCAACAAATGAACAAACATGCTGGGCAAAGACGTTTTAGCATCTACATCCCAATCAAACTTTAAAGTTTAGCAAAGGGGCATACATATATATCAAATGAACACACTATATCATAATATCTGAATCATAAAACTTAATACCTATTTAATCAGTAAATAGCTGTTAAGGTATTTAATAATAACCCTCACTGGGTTTCACTGAGATAACGTCACGCATCACTGACAAGCCTACATTTAAAAAAAAAAAAAAAAAAAAAAAAAGTTTTTCAACATAAATCTGTCAACGAACTAACCTATAACTTACATTAGTAACGTTAAACACATAGCGTTTGTATCTCGTTGTATAACGTTACCCTGCCAGTACATACAAAAATAGATCAAGTGACATTGTTAACCAACCATTCAGAAACGTCCTGTTCGAGCCTTAAAGGGTTAGTTCGCCATTTAAGACATGAAGTTGTATGCAATCCTTACCAGCACTATAGTGCATACACACTGACCCACTCTGTAGTTACCTCGCTGGTCAGAGTTCTGGCCGCTGGAAGTTTTTCAAGAAAGTACTCCCGGTTAGTTTCCGGGGCCACAAAACTGCGCGTTTTTACGTGAAAAAATTATTTGCGTTTCAAAGCTTGATTAGTTTACCACACAAAAAACACGCCGGGACAAAATTCATACCTCAGTTTAAATCGGCACTATTTTCTTTCCATTTCTATCAATCCGCGCTGCTGTCAACGTCAACAGAGAGCACGTTCGGATCAGCTGTTGATATAGCGCGACTCGCTGACAACATGTCTGACTGCGAAACTTCTGATGATGAAACCAATTTTAGCACAATGTCAGACGGAACAGATGATAATGAAAGTAATTTTAGCACAACGCCAAAAGGATACCTTAATGAACCGGAGTATACCGATGCCGAAATGTTATTGATTGCAACACAAAACCTCAGGGGTCTCTCAAGTGTCACGCATTGAGCGTGACAGTCACTCATTTCGGTCTTTTGTCACGCTCTCCCGCCACACATTGCATTTAATCTGCGCGTCTCATCTGGTGTTGTTAGCCAATCAGAAAATAACACTATTGTATCTGGGTAAGATTAAGGCAACAACCAATGATGGGGTTGAGAGCCCTGAGACCTCAATTGTGTGTGTGTTCAATCAAATAGTTTTCTCAGCAAATTACCTATATCCCATTTACCGTTTTTATATTAGACATCTTTTCACGTGTTTTCCACTGGAGTCTAAACATCAGCTTGTTTACCGTACAGTTTACATGGGATCATAAAGTTAGTAAATAGAGCTTACCCCGTGGTACTGGTACAGCAAATCTGTTTTTTTTTTCTTTTTCCTCCTTGGTTGGGGATGTATTCGTCTTCGCTGAAGTGAGCACTGCACATAATTCTTGATTCTGTATATTTTAGCGCCCGCAGAGTAGCCGATGGCAACCAGCCAAAGCTGTCTCGTCTATATCCGAAACAGGAAAACGATGGAATCTGAACGGTGATCCCGGCACATTCTTGTGGTCACAGCCTGGGTATTTACAAGTTCGCACCATTGTTCATTTTCTACTTTTTACGTCGGAAACTAACCGGGAGTACTTTCTTGAAAAACTTCCAGCGGCCAGAACTCTGACCAGCGAGGTGACTACAGAGTGGGTCAGTGTGTATGCACTATAGTGCTGGTAAGGATTGCATACAACGTCATGTCTTAAATGGCGAACTAACCCTTTAAAGAACGCTGTCAGTGATGGCTGGTCGAAAGAGAGATTGGCACTACCAAGATCAATTGAACCTTACTGGACGTTCAGAGAAGAAATTGGCTATGTTGATGATTTATTATTGAAGGTCAATAAGCTAATTGTGAAGTGCAAAGCAAGAGACAGAGACATTATGTATTGGCCAAATATGTTGGCACATATTGAAGAGACAGTGTCCAAATGAGTGGTTTGCAACGAGAACAAAAACAATACCCAGAGAGAGCCACTGCTGCCCCGCGCAGTACCTGGGCGACCATGGGAGAAAATTGGGACAGATTTTTTTTATTGATTGATTGATTGATTGATTGACTTTATTAATCCCCAGGGGTAAATTTATGTGTCACAGCAGCATAGAAATACAATGAATAAATAAACAACAACAACAACAACAACAAACAACATACACAACAGCAACAAGTCTTGTTCTCAAGTATCAATTTTTCAAAGCACCATGATTATATACAACCAGAATTAATACATAAATATATATATATATATATATATATATATATATATATATATATATATATATATATATATATATATATATCATCTCACATAACACTGATTATAAAATCTAATTGCGGTTGGGGAAAAAGACTTTCTAAAACGCTCTTTGTAGCAGCGTGGATGAATTAATCTTGAGCTGTAGGTATACTCACAAAAACTCGAGATATTTCTTTAAGAGGATGACAGTCATGATTAATCATAAGAGAAAGTTTCCCAATCATTCTATCCTGCACTATCTCCTCTAAAGTGGGTAATACACTCCCCACGACAGAGCCTGCCTTCTTTATGAGTTTATTTAACTTATTCTTCTCCTTTTCCAACAGTCCCCCTCCCCAACATGTGATAGAATACATAAATCACAGATGAGACTACAGAGTCATAGAATGTCTTAAGTAGTACCTGACGTACCCCAAAGGATCTCAGATGTCTTAACAAATGAATACGACTCTGACCCTTCTTATAGACATGCATCGTATTATCAGACCAGTTGAGCTTGTTGTTCAAATATACACCCAAATACTTGTAAGTTGTTACAATCTCAACTTCTTATCATAAAGGGTTTGCATTTCTGTTGTGTGTGGATTACTTTTCAAAGTATACAGGGATTAAAAAGCTCACTGACAATACAAGCCGATGAGTGATCTTGGAGATGAAGTCCCTTTTTGCAAAGCACGGCATTCCAGGTGTTGTAGTATCTGACAACGAACCACAATATGCTAGTGCTGAGTTCGGTACCTTCGCTGAGGAGTGGGACTTCAAGCATATAACATCCAGTCCTGGTTACGCACAATCTAATGGTCAAGTGGAAAGGAATGTGAAAGCTAAAAAATCTGTTGAAGAAATCACAAAGTAGTAACAGTGACCCATGCTGCACTACTTGAGTACCACAGCACGCCAATGGAAGGGTCAGCAGGATTCAGAGCAGTTACAGATTTTTTTTTTTCTGATACTAATGACAAGGAAGAGTCTCACACAGATGATAACTCTCATGATGAATGGCAATCTTACCGTACCAGATCTGGAAGGTTAGTGAGAATGCCTGAGAGATACAGAGACTGAGTTTCAATATACATGTGATGAGTCTTTGGAAATTACATTCAGAACATAGTTTATCAGTTGTAGTTATCGTACAATTTTTATTGGTTTTGTAACAGACTACATGTTTATGACTGTTGAATTTTGTTGTCATGGCACACAACTGTTACAACAAGAGCAACTTCATTTACATTAAGAGTGGTAAACTGTAACAGGTTCATTCTGACACAGGTGAACCCAAGGTGCTTTGTGTACTTTGCTATGCTATGCTGTGATAATCTTCAACATCCACATAATTTTTTCTTACACTAAGGCACATCACCAACACTGGGATATTAATGAGCAACATCTAAAGTCAGTACCTCATTGATTTTCAACTATGTGCATTAAAGAAATCACAAAAGTAAAAAAAAAGTGAACAACAAGTGCTGCTAAAGTCTTTTATCTACTCAT
Organism: Chrosomus eos; assembly: GCA_036326025.1. NCBI lineage: Eukaryota > Metazoa > Chordata > Actinopteri > Cypriniformes > Leuciscidae > Chrosomus > Chrosomus eos. The sequence goes on along the minus strand of JAZAVI010000428.1, from coordinate 11,619 downwards.
CAGTATAGAGAAACAGTTTCTGTCTGACAGACTTGCAGCCTTTAACTGAAAAGATTTTCTCTTTTTCAGGAAAGAAGGGCATGTCTCTGGCCACTTTATCTGCCAGATCAAAGTCTTCAGTCATGTTCAGATGGACCATCTCAGCCATGACGCACTGACGCACATGCATCAGCTCCAGAGGTAGGAAAGGAATATAGTGATCAACCAGATGATGATCTATGAGACTGGACTGATGAAAGCCACCTGTAAAATATAGAGGAACTAATTTAATATACAGTGCTATGCATAAGTTTAGACAACCATGCTAAAATTGACTAAAAAGAGGAATAAGAAATCGATATATTTGATCTTAATGCCTTAATTAAAAAAATGAAGAAAAACCCAACCTTAAAGGTCACCAATTTTCTTTGTGAATGAATAATGTATTGTAAGTAAATAAAGGTGCATAAGTCAGTACACCCCTATGTTAAATTCCCATAGAGGCAGGCATAATTTTATTTTTAAAGGCCAGTTATTTCATGGATCCAGGATATGCATCCTGATAAAGTTCCCTAAAGTACCTAGAGACTGGCATGGTTTTATTTAAGTTAGCCTAATAGCTGGTTTGATTTGCATTGAGAGATGATCTTATGGAAAGTATCTCATGCCAATCTCTAGGTATGGTGAAGGGAGTGTGATGATGTGGGGTTATTTTAATTCCAAAGGCCAAGGGAACTTTATCAGGATGCATAGTATCCTGGATCCATGAAATAACTGGCAAATTTAGCATGGGTGTCAAAACTTATGCATAGCACTGTAAATGACTGCTAATTTGCCTGAATTTATAAGGTCAGTATCGAATTATTCGTATAGTTATTTCAAAGGACTTATTTTGATACGGCCTTAACGTGCCAACATGGGTGTTTAAAGCACGTTCTGTTTCCGCTATGTGTATGTGCGCACACTTTCGTGAAGGACGCAGCTTGCATGCATGACGGTTTTCTCTCCCAATGAAGTTTTTTGTGCATCCCACTTGAGGGTTATAAGGTAACTAAGTTTAATGTTTATCATTTTTGTAATTGTATCGTTTTATTGTGATGTTGGTTAACGGGTTTGAGTGATACAGTGTTTGTTTGTATTGTTTGTTTTGCTGTAGCTCTTACGGTGTCTACATGAGTGTCATGAATAAAACGCCAATGAAAACATCAGTTTAAGGAGTACTTGACCATCATTCCAGTGGGGTAGCTACAGTAAGAGCTTGGCCATTCATCGTTCGAGTCTGCTGTGTTAATGACTGGTGTCCATGCCGACGGGTCTGTGAGAAGTGTGTGTTCACGGGCAGCAGGTCGATTTCCGATGGTCAAATGTGGTTCGTTTATGGATAACTACGGCTGAAAACGAGGATTAAACTTACACTACGGATTGAGAAAGACTGTGTTCTACTTCAGGTGACATTTATCCTTTGACGCACTTCTACAGCAGTAAAAGGACATTAAGCTCAAAACAAGGGTTTGAAATGTTGAAAGCATTTTGAAAGACCAAATTATTTATTGTGTTTGAAGAAGTGATATATGTACGAGTTTTAAAGGAAATATTTGTCTTTACAAAGGGTTGTTTTAAAAACACAAAACACTTGATATTAATGTTTACATAATTACTGTTTGAGAATTTAAACAACGTTTTAACTGTGCTGGACATTTTATATTATCGTGTGTGTTAATTTGGTAATTTTAAAATGACCGAGTTAAATTGTTCTTTTGATAATGTTGAATGTGAAGGGCTGATTAATAGTCTCCAACACGATATTGAAGTCCTTAACAATGAATATCAAACATCAACAGAGAGTTTAAAGCGACAACAGATAATAGAGACAATTGAGGCTAAAGAACAATCTTTGAGTGAACTTAAAATCAAACTGCGAGAAGATTTAGCAGAATCGCAAGGTCCTCGACGTTCTGTTCGCCCACGAAATCCCACAGAAAAAATGCTTGCATTTCAAAAGGATGAAATTCAGAAGAAAGAAAGAAAGATTATTTTCATGTACGAACAATGGAAAATGTTAGCACGTAAGGCTAGAGATCAACTCAAGTCTGATATTACTGAGAGTCAGCTAGCAACTCTTATTGATTCCTTGGAAGAGGAAAAGGAGAAAGTTATGCGTATTTATGTTGAAGTTCGAAATTATGTCACGCCATCTACTGAACTGAGACGTCGTATTGATGCTTGTGAGGCTGTAACAACAGAAATAATAAAAGTTGCTTATGAAAGAATATCAGGCATTGATGAATTCGATGTAGAACAAGTAAAACATCGCTTAAAGGATTTACTTGAATCTAGCCATGCTCGTTCTATCTATGGTTCCACTGTTTCTCGAACTAGCCATAAGTCTAGTGCTCAATCAAGTCCTCGTACTGCATCTTCATGTGTAGCATCAAAACATGCTGAAGCAGCTGCAGAATTGGCGGCAAAGGAAGTAGAGTACAAAATGTTAATGGAGGAAAATAAACGGAAGGAGAAAATTCAAGAATTGCAAGAAAGGCAAGAAAGAACCTTAGATGCTCAAAAACGTGAACTAGAGCAGTTACAGGCGGAAAAGGATTTAAAAGTAGCACAGGCAAGGTTCGAGGCCTATAATCGGATAGCAGTACAAGAAGTTGCTGGTCCTTCAACAAATCAGGTTATCAGAGAACAACATTGCCTGCCTCCAAGCCTTTCTTGCCAACCTGCTAATGATATATCTCCATCTCAAAATGAACTGCCTTTTCTTGTTCAAGCCTTACAAGACAGCATAAATTTGAATAGACTGCCAGCTCCAGAGCCCTTTGTGTTTAATGGTGATCCCATTCAGTATGTTGAGTGGAAGGCTTCCTTCATGTCTTTGATTGATCGAAAGAGTATATCTGCTGCTGACAAACTTTACTATCTAAAAAGGTATGTGGGTGGATCGGCACGCAAAACCTTGGATGGTACCTTCTACCGGAGTGACAACGAAGCTTATAAAGATGCCTGGAGTAAATTAGATCAAAGGTATGGTCAACCATTTGTGATTCAACGTGCTTTTCGCCAGAAGCTTGCAAATTGGCCAAAGATTCAATCAAAGGATGCTATTGGACTTAGAGAATTTTCTGATTTTCTTAATGCCTGCCAAGATGCCATACCTCATGTTGCAAGTCTACAAATCTTAAATGACTGTGACGAAAACCAAAAGTTAGTTCAAAAACTACCTGAATGGGCTGCTTCGCGTTGGAACGACAAGTTACACAAACCTTGAGAAACAATAATGATTTTCCTGACTTTAAGACCTTTACAGCATTCGTTTCATTAGAAGCAGAGATTGGTTGTAATCCAGTCACGTCATCTTATGCTCTCAGTTTAACATCTGTTAACAAACAAAATCTCAGAGAGTCTAAAGGAAATAAGGCTAATGTCCTTAATACTCAGACCGATTTGGGTTTTAATAGACCAAAGACCATCAAGAAAACTGTCAAACCTCCCTGTGTATTTTGTCATGATTCTAAACATCAGCTCTATGATTGTTCCAAACTGATGACCAAGACACTAGCAGAACGACGGGCATACATAAAGGAAAATAATCTTTGTTATGGATGTTTGAAAACTGGCCATAGAGCAAGAGACTGTCGTCATCGTCATTCCTGTAACTCGTGTAAAGGGAAACATCCTACTTGCCTTCATGATGATAACTTCACCAAAAGAGAAAGGCTAGTTCCATTAACAGCATCTGCTCCAAGGTCAGAAGATGAGTCAACAGCGGTTCTGTCTCTGAGTGTGGCCGGAAAGGGATCATCTTATACATCGATGGTTGTGCCAGTATGGTTATCAAGCAACAATGTAGGTACAGAAAAACTAGTTTATGCCTTGCTCGATTCACAGAGTGATACAACCTTTATCGACCAGGAAGTTAGCAATGTCTTGCAAGCAGATAAATTTCCTGTCAAGTTAAAACTGACCACCATGACTGGAAAGGATACCATAGTGAAGAGTGAAAGGATTTCAGGACTTCGTGTAAGGGGTTATAGTTCTGCCAATTACATTGAACTCCCCCCTGTCTATACTAAAGATTGTATTCCTGTCAACCATGCGCATATACCTACGTGTGAAACAGCTAAACTTTGGAATCATCTTTCTGCAATTGTTGAAGAGATACCCTCTTTAAAGGACTGTGAAGCTGGTCTTTTGATTGGCTATAATTGTGCTAGAGCACTGGCACCAAGACAAGTGATTTTAGGAGAGAACGATGAACCTTATGCTGTCAAAACTGATTTGGGTTGGAGCATTGTTGGACCTTCATTACCCAGGCTTGACTCTTCAGGTATCACTAGTCTCTGTCATAGACTTTCTGTTAAAGAAATTCCTCCGTTGACTCCAGCAGATGCCATACGCATTTTAGAATCTGATTTTAAGGATGCTAATGATGATGACACAACTCTTTCCCAAGATGACATCACCTTTTTGAACAAGTTAAGTGATGGTATAAGGATAAATAGTTCTGGACACTATGAAATGCCTCTACCCTTTAAAGAGAGACCTAATTTGCCAGACAACAGACAACTTGCTCTTGTGAGACTTAACCATCTAAAGAGAAAATTGTTGAAGGACCAAAGGTACAAAGAGCATTATGTGAAATTTATGGAGGAGGTCATTGACACAGGAGAGGCAGAGGAAGTTAAAGATGGAGGGAGTGAAGGTGAAAAATGGTATGTTCCTCATCACGGTGTTTATCACCCGAAAAAAACAGACAAGCTGAGAGTTGTTTTTGATTGTTCTGCGAGGTATGACGGAATGAGTTTAAATGATCATCTCCTTCAAGGACCTGATTTGATGAACAATTTGACCGGGGTTCTTCTCAGATTTCGCCAGCACCCTGTTGCCCTAATATGTGATATTGAGAAAATGTTTCATCAGTTCCATGTGCCCGAAGCTGATAGAAACTTTCTGCGTTTCTTGTGGTGGAGAAATGGAGACTTGAAAGAACAACCTCGAGAGTACCGAATGACAGTTCATCTCTTTGGAGCGTCTTCATCTCCAGGATGTGTGAACTATGGATTGAAGTATTTGGCTGAAGGTAACAAGGATCAGTACCCTTTGGGATCTCAGTTTGTAATGAATGATTTCTATGTAGATGATGGTGTTACAAGCGTACAAACAACAGAGGATGCAATTCAACTTGCTCAAGAAGCCCGGGATCTTTGTGCTGTTGGTGGCCTTAGACTTCATAAATTTGTGTCCAATTATAATGCTGTGCTGGAAAGTATTCCTCACTCAGAACGAGCAATCAATGTAAAAGAACCTAATCTCTCATTTGATTCCTTGACAGAGCGAACATTGGGGATTCAGTGGAACATGGAACTTGATTGTTTTAAGTTTGATATTTCTCTTAAGGAACAGCCAGCAACTCGACGTGGAATCCTATCTACGATTGCATCATTGTATGACCCATTAGGGTTCTTGGCTCCATTTATTCTTCATGGAAAGAAAATACTTCAGGAAGTATGCAGACATGGTATAGGTTGGGATGAGACACTGAGAAATGAGTTGCAGCCAAGTTGGGAGTACTGGAAAAGAGATTTGGGCAACTTGAAGAAAGTGAAGATTCCCCGCACATATGCTCCTTCCGGGTTTGGAAAGGTAAAGGAAGTAGAGCTACATCATTTTTCAGATGCTAGTACTAGTGGCTATGGACAGTGCTCATATCTGAGATTGAAAAATGAAAGGAAAGACGTCCATGTTGCTCTTGCTATGGGGAAGTCTCGTGTGTCTCCTTTAAAGATTACAACTATTCCAAGGTTGGAGTTGACGGCTGCAGTCGTTTCAGTGAACGTCAGTAAAATCCTTAAGCAAGAACTTCGGTATGCTGACATCACAGAGTTTTTCTGGACTGACTCCAAGGTTGTTCTGGGATATATCAATAATGAGGCCAGGCGATTTCATACATTCGTTGCTAACAGAGTACAAAAGATTCATTTAAGTACAGTTCCGCAGCAATGGCGGTATGTTCCAACAAAGGAAAATCCGGCAGATCATGTCTCAAGAGGTCTCACTGTTGATGAAATGATTTCATCTGACTGGTTCACAGGCCCAAGGTTCTTATGGAATAAGGAGATGGTTCTTCCTGCCAACGAGATTACCGAATTACAACCAAGTGACTCAGAAGTCAGATGTTCCCAAACGCTTAACACAAAAGCAGTGGAATAGGAACTTATTTTAAATCGCCTGTCAAAGTTCTCGTCTTGGTCTAAGGTAATAGGAGCAATCGCACGCATTCAGCGACGGATTCGCAAGGACAAGTCAAACAGACTTTCTACAGTTGAGGAAAGAGAAAAGGCGAAGTGCCTCATAATCAAACTTCTGCAAGGACATGTGTTTGAAATTGAATTGAAAGCATTAAGTAAAGGTATCCAATTGTCATCTCACAATGAATTGTACAACCTTGATCCATTTTTCGATAGTGATGGTGTGCTTAAGGTGGGAGGAAGACTTCGCAATTCTTCGCTTTGTAGTCTACTCAAACATCCAACAATTATCCCCAAGGACCATCACATTACGAAAATGATCATTGCTGATTGCCATGAAAGAGTTAAACATCAAGGTAAAGGATTTACCATCAATGAAATTCGTTCAAGTGGGTTTTGGATCCCAGGCATCAATCGTGTTGTAGCATCTTATGTGCGTAATTGTTACCTGTAGAAAACACAGGCGTCCAACAGAAGAGCAAAGGATGGCTGACTTGCCTTCAGAGAGAGTGAATCCTTCTCCACCATTCACTTACTGTGGTATGGATTGTTTTGGTCCATTTTCTGTGAAACAAGGACGAAAAGTGCACAAAAGATATGGATTGATCTTGACTTGTCTGTCTTCCCGTGCCATTCATATTGAGATGCTTGATTCAATGTCAACAGATTCCTTCATTAATAGCTTGCGCTGTTTTATTGCCATACGTGGGGCTGTGCGGCAGATTAGATCTGATCAGGGGAGTAACTTTGTGGGGGCTAAGAATGAGTTGGCTGAAGCGCTCAAAGAACTTGACACTGAGCAGTTGAATAACTTCTTGGCTTCGAATCAGTGCGACTTTGTTATGAATGCACCATGTGCAAGTCATACAGGAGGTGTATGGGAGCGACAGATTAGGACTGTCAGAAGTGTCCTCCAGTCTACACTTTTAATTGCTTCTGAAAGGATTGACGATTCATCTTTAAGAGCGTTCCTTTATGAAGCCATGTCAATTGTAAACAGTCGCCCACTTACTGTCAACAATTTAAGCGACCCAAACAGCCTTGAACCCATAACGCCGAATCACTTTCTTACCATGAAATCTACCATTGCCTTACCTCCTCCAGGCAAGTTCACTAGAGAAGATCTTTATGCCAGAAAAAGGTGGCGCCATGTCCAATATCTAGCTGAACAATTTTGGAGTCGCTGGCGTAAAGAGTACCTCTCCAATATTGCAGTCAGACAGCGTTGGCACACCCCTAAGAGAAATCTGTTAATAGGGGACATAGTGATCGTCAAGGACAATGACCTACCTAGACACAAATGGTCATTAGGTAGGATTGCAGAAACGACCATAGATTCAGATGGTCTTGTGCGGAGAGTTAGGGTTCATCTTGGTGATAAAAATCTGGGAAAGAAAGCAGAACGTCTTGGGAAGCCTTCTGTAATTGAACGTCCTGTTCAGAAGTTGGTTTTACTGTTGGAGACTTGTTAAAAGTTTTTTTTGATGTTTTGTTTCTTTTTTTTGGTTTTGTATTGTTTGAAGTGTCATTGTAATTTTGAAATCATTTGTTTATTATAACTCATGATTTGGTGGGAGTGTAAATGACTGCTAATTTGCCTGAATTTATAAGGTCAGTATCGAATTATTCGTATAGTTATTTCAAAGGACTTATTTTGATACGGCCTTAACGTGCCAACATGGGTGTTTAAAGCACGTTCTGTTTCCGCTATGTGTATGTGCGCACACTTTCGTGAAGGACGCAGCTTGCATGCATGACGGTTTTCTCTCCCAATGAAGTTTTTTGTGCATCCCACTTGAGGGTTATAAGGTAACTAAGTTTAATGTTTATCATTTTTGTAATTGTATCGTTTTATTGTGATGTTGGTTAACGGGTTTGAGTGATACAGTGTTTGTTTGTATTGTTTGTTTTGCTGTAGCTCTTACGGTGTCTACATGAGTGTCATGAATAAAACGCCAATGAAAACATCAGTTTAAGGAGTACTTGACCATCATTCCAGTGGGGTAGCTACAAGCACTGTATATACAAGAATGTAACAATAATATGTGCAGGTTTAAGGGAAATTAAATGTAATCAATTTAATATAATGAATAATGCTTTTTTTAACTGACCATTTCTATAAAAAAATTATCAAAAACATTTAATATACTTTCAATACACACTGTTCTTATCATTTAAGATGTCTAGAGAGATTTTAGTCTCCAGTTCTTTGCTGTTCATGCTGATCTCTTCCCGTATTTTGCCTTCTCTCCAGAAATCCAGAGCCATGGTGACAATCACATTCCCACCTGCATTACTACAAATAAACACAGCTTCTAGTTAGTTGGGTTGATCTTTTGGGAGAGTAGAGGTATTTAACTCAGCTTGAATCAAACAATTACATTTTTTACCTGAGAAAGATGAAGATTGCATTGTGAAAAGACACTCTGCCTACATGGGCATTGTAGTCCAGAAAAGGTTTTATGGTGTTGATCAGCTGAGGATCCATCTTGTCCACTTCATCAAATATGAACATGGAGCGGGGAAACCAATATACTTCATCAAGAATCAATTTCTTTAGTTTTGCCTGAACATAGAAAAGGCAAATGCTTATAAGAATTTGCAATTTTTTTATATTTTTTTTAAGAATATGATTTACTATGTTTTTAGTATAGTAACAGTTAGTACAGTAGCTATGGTTTGGGTGAAACCGTTGTTGGTTCATATAGTTAAAGGATCAGTAAAAGGAGCTCACTCTCCTAAATTAATTTGGCCACGCTCATGATGACAAAATGTGAAATGGCTGGATAGAACTAAATATGATAAAAGTAAAATATTTGTCTTCTGTTTATTTTAGATACAAAACTGCTTAAATGAATAGTTCACCCATAAGTTGTACTTTGTTCTGTAAAACTTTGTTCTGGTTTATGCTTAAAACAAGGTAAAGCCATTTGGGTCGGGATAAGACAAATAAACCTCAAGATATAATTTCTAAAAACAATCTCATTAATGTATCTTGCTAGAACTTAAGACAAAAATACTGATTAATAAAATAATGTTTTGCAGTGGAAGTTATGGTATGTTATTGAGCTTTAATGTTGATGATGTGTACCGGCTTCAGATACAACTAGCTTGATCTAACCAATTAAATTTGAAACCCAACAGTTAGGTTTGTCCATATTTGACCCATTGAAACCATCCAGCATTTTTTTTAGAGTGATGCGCGACAGCGACTGGGAAGCATTGTGGCCTTGCTCACCAAATTGACCTGCTCTGGCACAGAAATCTATTGACAAAACACTTGCAACAGCTAGGCTACCTATTCGATAACTATCTATGGATTATGTAACATGACATAGGCTATGTATTTTTTACTTACACTGTAGATGTGTGAATATTCTCTGTGTGGGAAATGGAGCTCAGATATAAATGTGTGAACATGTTTGCTGTTTTCCCCTTTTTTGTAAATGTTTCTTGCGATGATTTTAGCAACATGATTTTTCCCAACTCCTGAAGTCCCATGGAAAGAAAGGACCAGTGGTTTGTTTGGGTTTCTGTCAGCCATAAATGATGTTACAGCTTTTAGTACAACATCAGACACGACGTGCTGCCCAAAGAGGGATTTATTTAAATCTGCCTTCAAACCTGAAAGATGTAAAGATATGTGGTCAAAAATATTGTTTGTAGTTTGCAATGATATATACTAAAAATGTATACTGTAACATGAATAGGGTTATAAATAACTAAGCAAGCACAAAACATTTAAAAAAATTCTCACAGAAAAACTAGACTAAATGAGAGTAGGCTAATGTTATTATAACATTTAGAATAATGCTGAATTTAAGAAAGTGAATTCTTAAGAAATATAAAAAACACAACACTTGAAAATTTCCATATAATTCCATATCTTTCAAAAAGCACTGAAACATTACGACGTAGGCTACCGGGAAAAAGTATGAGGTCCCTAAAATGTGGCAACTGACGTGGTAACGTTCTTCCAACATTTGATTTTAACCATGCACAAAAAAAAAAAAAAACTGACCACACCATGTAGGCTATTACGCGGGATAAAAATGCATCACTACTCTTTCAAGACCCCCCCAAAACTTGACACATTGCTGGAAAGTTATTAAAGTTTGCGAAATTAAGTTTGTGACATTCGAAATGACCGTATATTTAGGAAATAGACAACATCTAAAGCGTAAACTTACATACATACGATCCATTATTTTCCGGTTATAGCCTACTCACGTTTAGTGTCAAAAGGCAGCAAACCGTCCCGTTTCAAAAACACGTTAAACAGGTAAGAGCCGACAGCCGCAAACACATCCAGGAAACATGACGCTAATGTTATATTAGACACCAAAAATAAAACGATTAAAAGATGTGGCGCTTTCATTGTGGAAGCGAATCACTCAGGCCTCTTTCAGTCTTGGTTTCATTTTTGTAACGGAACTCAAAGGAACTGACGAATTAAGAAGAGTGAAACTGAATATTAGGCTATAGCCTACTTCAGCAAACATTCGCATTCCTGTTAAAACAATCTATTTCAAAGCAGCTTTACAGAAAATGCATGTCTAGATTACAATTTAGAGTGCTCTATTATCAGATTTAACTGTAATGAATTTCAGACATTTACAAATAAAAATCACGCAGTTCTAGTTTTTTTTTTTCCAATTGGTAGCAAGTACTCTTCACACATTCAGTGAAACAGAAGTCTGAATACTTTTTCATTGCTTTCACACAAAATGCATTCAATGACCACATTGGAGCACATTTTTCGAATGCTAACCCACTGCTTTTAAAACTGATAAAAGCACATTCAAATCAGAACGATTGCAAACTCTGTGCATTTTTGTAGGAATTATATTGAAATATAAAATGAAAGCAGAGTATTTATAATGAAATTACAGTTTTTTTATTGCTAACAATGTTAATTACTCAAGAAAGACACATTTTCGAAACTCTTTCAGTCTGCATTAACATGAATATAGGCCAAACAGTTAATCTCACTTCCGAAACTCACTCAGACCAACAAAACACTTCATGTCTCAAAAGCTTGTTTCAACATAACATGGCAACAATTCTCATTCAGAAAACATAGCCTACTTGTCATTCATAAACACACTGACCTAAAAAAAACATACAACAGGGAGAATTTCATTAACAACAAACTTTGATCTTTGAAGTTTGAATGATTTTCAACATAATTCAGTATTTCATTATAGGGTAAGAATACAATTTTCATTTTACGGACTGTATAGAGCACAAAGAATGAATGAGAAATGCAGCATTTTTTTATATATCTTTACATATACACTCACCTAAAGGATTATAGGAACATCAACATTATAGGGGTGTTTGACCCCCTTTCGCCTTCAGAACTGCCTTAATTGTACGTGGCATTGAT